>JAVQJL010078656.1:0-11020 GCA_036024295.1 Nannoperca obscura
TCAGGAAAGCTGGAGATGGAGCGAGGCATGGTCAAACCCATGATGCGAGGAGAGCAGCAGGACAGCAGGTCAGACACATGCTCTCTTCCCTGTCCCCGTCTTGGTCCTCCATCTTTGTCGTCCGGCTCGTCCCTCCCCTCCGCCTCCTCTCTGCTATCTTACCTTCTCTACCTTCTCACAGTGTTGTTTTGTCTTATCAGGTCTCAGGACATTTCGGCAGACAGAACGGAGTTGACTCTGCCAGCCGGCATCGAGTTCAGGGACAACTGTAAGTATTAGTGTGTCTGTTTCTGCCTCACTCCATTCAGTCAATAGCTGGAAACTATTGAACCCTCCGAGTTGTCTTTACAATGCACTGAACATATTCTGCTGACCTAACTGCTCCAGCTGCAGTGGTATGCAGTACATACCTCATAGTAAATATAAGTTTATGGTAAATGTATGTAGGTGCAGAAACATTCGCTCTCACCCTGCTGACAGTCGGGGCATTGTGCCGTCTTACCGTCCTGCACAGGAAGGCCTGGTGACTTCAGGAAGCCCGTGTCAAGTTCATTTTCAGACATTATTACACATTATTACATTTTATATTGTGTACCACTTGTATTTGGCAGAAAACTCGATCAGCCTTAAAGCCTCAAAACTTTGCTTGCTGTAATTGAGTTCATTTAACATCGTTTAAATGTGACCAACCTTTTTTATTGAGGGATCTTTTGGCGTTAAACTGCTAAACCCGGTGTAGAAATGCCGTCTTCTGTTATTTTTACTGATCCTATAGACTCTTCATGGCAGAGATTTTTACTCGTCAAAGCAGGAAAAGCACAGGTGGAATAACATTAATTATGGCTGCATTACATTTAGTTGAGCCAGTTCCCGAAGCTGCTGGCATTGTGCATGCTCACTCACTTACATGGCTTACTGGGACACTTAATAATGATACCTTTGATTTAAATCGTGCCTTTCAAAAAAAAATTACAAAGCACTTTACATACAACAATCAAACAGTTACTAAAATATGATCAAAGGCAACAAAAGATAATGAAATGGACAGTAAAATCAGTTAAAAGCATGATAAGATAGTGAGTTTTTAAAAGTGACAACGTGTTAGCCTCTCTGATCTCCTCTGGCCCGAACACAAGAGGCCTGGTTGTGTCTAGTTTTCAGGTTTGACCGAGGTTTGGCCAGGAAAGACCTGCCAGAGGAGCTCAGGTTGCATTTAGGCTAGGAGGGGGTCACTGAACGGCAACTTAAGGGTATGCAGCCGGCGTTAATATTATTTATACCTGTGCTGTTTGTGCATTTACAAGTCAAAATGTCTGCTGTGGAAAAAGGTCTATTTAGTCCAATGTGAATCGCCAAGGCAACTACATAATAAACATATAGGTCGGTTTGTCTGGTCACATTCAGTTTGACCCACATGTGTTCCCACCATCACATTAATACAGGGAGGGGTTCATGTTAACAGTGTAACAAAGTGGTCATGTTTGTATAATTGGATTTAAATTCTATCAGAAAAGGTTGCTTCTGGTTGTAAAATTTCCTTAAATTAGTTCAAGGTAGCAGTAAAATTTCCTACAATGTCTTTTTATGAGTTTGGTTTCTGGACACCTGATGTTTCCCACACTCTCTGTGCAGCTCTAAGCTCTTCTGGCTGTTTATTGACTTTCGCTGTGCCCTGGGCCTCAGTGTGTATGTGAGTGTGAGATCATCTGTTTTACCAGCAAAAGGAGGGTTTTTGATTAGTTACATAGTGGTGGAGAGTCCCAGAAAGACATCACTGAATCACTCTTCTGCAGGCTTTCGTAGTGCAGCTGCAACCAGTTTGACATCAGATACTTAAAGCTAAACTGAAAGAAAATGATCCCACAGTCAGGCTCCGAGTGGTTTTATTGGTGTATCCCACATGACACATGTGCAGCCAAGTTCTGTGACCAACCGACCACCAAAGGGACTTATCCAAACTGCTTGTTGCGGCTCTAAAGGGGATCTATTACTCTGTGTCACCCGCCTCTAAATAAAGTAGAATGCAGTCTGATTTCACGTATGTTGGTTGTTTGTGGAAAGTCCTCAACATTACTTCATTTAGATCCACAGCATGAACGCTTGTAATGATACAGTAGCAGTAACGGTAATATTAGTAGTACAAGTAACAGTGGTAGAATTACTCTGGAGCAGGCGTGTTGTCTGGAGTAATGGATCCGTGAGTGTTAAGGATTATTAGACAAACACACACTGCCCAGCGGTTTATAATACAGTCACACAGGACTTTACACCAAGTAAACAGTAGAATTACACTGTCCAATGTACACATGCACACATTTAATTGGCCAACGCACAGCCTTGCCAGATGATGTCACATTTTCTACTTCTGATTCTTCTTCTTTTTCTCCTGATTCTTCTGATTTTTCTTCTTCTGATTCTCCTGATTCTTCTACTTCTGATTCTTCTTCTTCTTCTCCTGATTTTTCTAGTTCTGATTCTTCTTCTTCTTCTCCTGATTCTCTTGATTCTTCTTCTTCTGATTCTTCTTCTCCCGATTCTTCTTCTTTTGATTCTTCTTCTTCTTCTTCTTCTTCTTCTTCTCCTGATTCTCCTGATTCTTCTACTTCTGATTCTTCTTCTTCTTCTTCTACTGATTCTCCTGATTCTTCTTCTTCTGATTCTTCTTCTTCTTCTGATTCTTTCTTCTTCCTGTATTGCCATTGTAATATTAGTATACCATCTCTAAATGCCTCACCATGTTATATATCTATATATCGTTGTCCGTGTGCACGTTAGCGGTCTTCTTATCTGACTCTGTGTGTGTCCGTCCAGCTGAAGACACCTTCCTGTCGGCCATCATCAACTACACCAACAGCTCCACGGTCCACTTCAAACTCTCCCCGACGTACGTCCTGTACATGGCCTGCCGCTACGTCCTGTCGCCCTCCTACCGGCCTGACATGTCGCCGTCTGAGAGGACTCACAAAGTCATCGCCATCGTCAACAAGATGGTGAGCATGATGGAGGGAGTCATCCAGGTCAGTAACACACCTTTTTAAATCTCCTTTTGCGTGTTGAACATAATGTCGTTGACTAATTTGTGCTCTGCTGCCATCAGTTTGGCCACGCTCCTCCATGATCTGGTTATTGATGTATTTCATATTTGCACACATGCTTGTGTTGAAACTTGTGTTTGATGTTACTCTTACAAGCGACTGCACATGTAGTTGTTGTAAGGTGTGTGTGTGTATACGTGTGTTTCTCTCCACAGTTACCTCTGTTGTGCCGTCTCATGTTTGTCTACGTGTCGCTGCAATGAAACATACTTGGATACACAATCGCTCATCTTTAGAGCGGAAATATGCTGATATGATAGCTGAGTGTTTAGGCAACACGTTCACAGATGTCTGTGTAAAACAAGATCAAACTTTACGGTTGTATTAGCACAAACAGCTGTACAAGATGTTTGACTAAATGCAAGATATTTAACTTCATTTAAGTTTAAATCAGAACAACCTGTTAAAGAACTGGACCAAGCATCTATCACCAACTTTCATGGCTTGACAGTTTTTAATGCTCTGCTACTGACACATTTTTACTTGTTATCTGTAGTAGTAGTGACGTCTTATTATGACTCAACATCATGTATGTTAAAATATGAAGCAGTGAAGTGATGAAGGAAAACACACACACACACACGATGCACTGTAAGACTGCATCTAGTTCAGTCTGCATGTAACACTTTGAGTTCTACTTCCACATCCCCAAACCTGTAAAAGCTGCCAAGAAAAAGAGTGAATTTGAAGTTCCCGCTCCTCTGAAAGCCGCGTTGCGTGTGTTGCTTCCAGCTGACCTCCATCAGTTATGTTGTTGAACTGATTCAAGGTGGCTTTACATTGTAAACCCATGACCATGTGTGTGTCAACGCGTTTGTGTGTGTTACATGGCCGTGTCCATACTGTAGCTGTTGACGTGTTTTCTCTCTGTCCTGTGAACGTGTCCTCCTCTTCCTCCTCCTCCTCCTCCTCTTCCTCTTCCTCCTCCTTCCATGCAGGAGATTCCTGAAGGGGATCAGGTAGGACAGCACACCATGATACGGCTGCTACAGACTTGTCGACCTCCCTCGCTCACTCTCTCACTCTTTCTCTACTCTTTCTCTCTCTCTCGGTGAGGGTGACATGGATAAAACGTCACTAGTTCGACAACATCTTTCATGCTACTTCCTGTTTGTACAGTTAAAACCAAGCTGTTAGATGTTGGGACTCAATTTTCTGCCTTTAAAGAAACTTAAACTTTAAAAAAAATGTCACAGCTCCTTAAAGGAATTGTACATTTGCTAAATAGCACGTCTCAAACTAAATACAAGGTAAGAAAAAAACATTAAAATGAAATTAATTGTATGAAAATTTATTTTTTCCTTTTGGATTAATTTAAGAAATAAAGAATGATCGAATAAATGCGACTCCATAAAATGTTTTAAAACGGATGGAAAACAAGTTAGTGTTGGGACATTTCATTGAATAATGCTAGAAATAAAAAAATTAATTGATTGACAGAAAAATAATCTGCAACATGAATTATTTATGAATCGTAAATCAAACAAAATTTTAAAAATGAGACAAAAATGAGGCTTTTCTCAGATTTTGGACAGTAGTTTGACCAAAACAAGCAGTTTAAGGACGTCACCTTCAGCTCTGTGCAGTTGGGACGACATTTCTTTTACTTGTTTCTAATATTCTATTAAGTAAATGATTAATCGATAAACTGAAAAAATAATTAACTAGGTTAATCGATAGTAAAAATAAATGTTAGTTGCAGCCCTACATGTTTGATTCTTTACAAAATGCTAGATGGAAATGAAAATGTGCCAACTCTGAATGACAGATCCATTTTTAAACAAGAAATAAAACCAAAATAAAAACAATATTGTATAGAAATGGAGACACCAGCAAATATTTTTATTAGATGACAAATATGTATAAAATCATTTGTATACGTTATTTAAGTTCTTGTTGACTTAAAAATCAAGGAGCGTCCGAACCTTTTGGACCAATTTACTCTGTAGTTTTACTTTTACTTTTACTTTGTAGCAGCAGTGCTTGAAGGCAGCACGAAGCACTTAGATGTCCCAGTCTGTCACATCGTCTTAAGTTCCTTTGAAGGCAAATCCTAAACCATGAGAACGATTTATAACGTAAAATCATGTCAACCTAATCAACCTGTTGGCTATGTTGTTTGAATCTCTGCCTCTCTGCTCACCTTCCTCCTCCTCCTCTTCTCTCTGTACTGCTTCTTTGACCAGCCCTTCATTGTTGCTGCTGCTTCTTTTTCTCCATTCTAACAGAAATAAAAATAAAGCCATGATAATGCGTCCTCCCACAGCTGGAAAACTAAGCAACAACAGCAACATCAACCCAACTAATTCCATTCAGCTTCCTGGACCTGCCTGGTACTAAAACAAACAAACAAACAAACAAAAGAAACTGAGCAAAACCAAAGCAACCACTCTTTTCCCGTCATTGCTCCATCTTTTAATTCTGGCGTCCGTTACGTGTGACATCACGTCTTGCTTCTCCTACTCAACAGTGTGGATGAGAGATAAGTCGCGTCCCTGCGACCTCCTCTGCTTCATTTGTCTGTTTGGAAATCCATTTAATATGTTCAGCCATCCGTCTGTGTTTTTAATGTTTCCTAAATGTTTTATTGTCACGTGTTCATTTTGGATGCTCTTGGCTCCATCTCACATTCTCTGGCTGTTTTTTCCGAATGAAGGTTTTTTTTCTCCTCTGTTTCATTTGATTTGTGTAATGTTTTTTTTCAAGGCGGGGATAGATGAGTGCAGGGCAGCGAGCTTCGCACATTCCTCCCTCAATAAGTGGCGGGGATATTAACCAATCAGCTCCTCAGACACAGAGCTCTGCCCTCCCCGATGATCTCAGGACCACAAAACTGTCCTTTAGACTGTAGACGGATGTATGTTGACCTTTACTCTCCGATTACATTTCTGCTGTGATGTGCAGCTGCAGAGTTAAAAAAGGCATAACATTGCTTTTATGTCGCCCTTTAAAATGTTGTATGTTGATAGGCTGCAGGACCACTTCAGCACTCTGGGAAATACCTTTTTCACTTTCTTGTCAAAACTTAGATAAGATGATCGGTTTAACTGTGTGTCTGTAGCAGGATTAATAAATCTAGTCTGGCTCTGTCCAAACAAAATCCACCAAAGATCAATAATTATGACCGTGTGAGGAGTCTTCTCTGCCAAAACCATCAGCCTCAAAAGTTCATTCAGAAAACATCAATAAATGAAGTGCATCAACTTCTGTATCTGGATTTAATCAACATTTGATTTCTTCGGTAGTTTATAAAAATATTTAATTTCTTTCAGGATTAATTATGTTCCATCTATTCTAGCTGTTCCTCTGTTTCCAGACTTTATGCTATGCTAAGCTAACTTAGCTGCTGCCTATAGTCTTACAGTAAACAGACAGACATGAGGATGGTAGAAGTGTTAATTAGGTCTTATGAAATAAAAGTATATCAGAAATATACTTAAATTACGTTAGAGCTTAATATTGATTGTAACAATGGATACAGATCATGTGATCAATCACACTAACTAGGAAGCAAGAAAACATTTATCTCCGACCACAGCTGACCACAGTATTTCTGTGTGTGTCGCTCTGATCTGTTGGCAGCACATGGACTTCTGGTCACTTCATGGTGTAAGTCTATGGTCTAAACACTGTTTAGTTTTGTCAAAATATAAAAAAGCTCACAAACAGTGAGTTAGCGGCGGCGGCTAGTGTCTGGTGACCTGGTGAATGGTGACCTGGTGAATGGTGAGTTGTGTCTGGGGGGGGGGAAGGAGTGGTCACTAATGTCACTAACATATTAATATATCAATATTAGAGTTCACATTCGAGTGGAAGACGTGAACAAATGAGGACACTCTCATTGGGCGTCTTCTTTCACGTGACAGTGATGACCACTCTTCCTCTCGCCGCTGGGTTGGCTTAGAGGGAGGGGTGGGCGGGGCATGAGTCTATCCCTGAAGTAACAACTGCTCCTTCTGGCTGCCACTCGAATAGAAACCCACTCTCCTCCCTTCTTTCTCCACTCTCCAGTCTCTCCTTTGTCCTGCTGCTCTAACAACTTCCTCTGTATGTTTTTTTTTTTCCTTCTTCGTGTGGCTGTGATCGGTGTGTTACAGAAGCAGAAGAACATCGCAGGAGCGCTGGCTTTCTGGATGGCCAACGCCTCGGAGCTGCTCAACTTCATCAAGCAGGACCGAGACCTGAACCGCATCACGCTGGACGCCCAGGACATCCTCGCCCATCTGGTCCAGATGGCTTTCAAGTCAGTCTGTGTGTGATTGTGTCTGCACCTGGAAAATCATGGAGGTTTTTAAAAGACGTGTTCCAGACGAGGAAAGTCAGGGAATCTGGTCAGTTCTGTGTGGAAGTCAGGGAATATGTGGACTGTAGATGGTCTACCTCAGGTAAGGCTGAGGGTGTGTGTGTATATACAGTAGATATTCATGTGAATATACAAAATATGCACAGTAGTCAACATTGCATTAAAAGCACAGGATTAGTTGTAAACAGTAAGAAGTGTACATCTCTTCTTGCTGTAGTCGCACATTTCTGCATTTGATCTTACAAAGAAATCAAGACAAGGAATCCTTGATCCAGATGTTATCATGTCCGTGTGCAGTGAAAGAAGTAGGAAGAAGATTCTTGTTACCTGCAGCTGCAAAGAATTGTTAGAAAACTGGATATTAATTACATAGTTTTTTAGAAAGATTGAAGACAGAAGAGCGTCTCAGTTGTTTGACAGCGAAGTCTGTCGTCTTTAACTATCTGCAATGTTTGTGTGTGTGTGTGCAGGTACCTGGTGCACTGCCTCCAGGCGGACCTGAACAACTACATGCCGGCCTTCCTGGACGACCCAGAGGAACACAATCCACAGAGGCCCAAGATCGGTAATATACAAACTCTCTCAAACGCATGCACGTGTCCACGTTCAGCGACGCTCAGTTGTCAAGTGAATTTTAAATGCTGCAAAAAAAGAAATGCGAGTTTGTCACGTTTGGAGCGAATAAACTGGGGTCGTCAGAAGTTGGTGATTATAGGCTGCACTTTACACTTGGCTGTAATCCTCCAGAGGAGAAGAAGAAGAGGTTAACTTAACCCACAGGAGAAACATGGAGAGAGACATGACACAACAATGAATGTTTCTTAATAATCGAGAATCACTGTTTTAATGAGGGTGCGTCCTTCTTTGCATGAAGAAAGCCACAGGACAGCAGAAGTGGGAGGAGCCTCACGTGTCTCTTGCTCCTTCTCTTTGCAGAGGACGTCCTGCACACCCTGACGGGGGCGATGTCGCTCCTGCGGCGCTGCCGGGTCAACGCCGCTCTGACCATCCAGCTCTTCTCGCAGCTCTTCCACTTCATCAACATGTGGCTCTTCAACAAGCTGGTGACGGACACCGAGTCGGGGCTGTGCTGCCACTACTGGGGGGCCATCCTCCGGCAGCAGCTCAGCCACATCGAGGCCTGGGCGGAGAAACAGGGTCTGGAGCTCGCAGCCGACTGCCACCTCAGTCGAATTGTACAGGTAAGAGGACAGAGGGAAGGTGTGCTGGAGCATTTACCACAATTACAGCCCATTTCATTTCATTCATCAGTGTTTTTATTTGTTTAGAGCTTTTTAATTTGTTCTGTTTAGTGAATTATTGGGCCTCTTTAACCTTTTCAAGAGGTTTTATCATATATGTATATAAAATGCTCTACTTTGAATAATAATCCATGTTCCCATTGCTTACAATAAGAAAAACCTGTAATCAAACTATAACTTGCATGTTAAAGAATGAATTCATTCATTTAAAGGTTTTACAAGCAATGTGTGTATATATACGTGCACACACACACACACACACACACACACAAGATATGTAGCTGACTGAAATGTTTTTGTTTGTGTGCGTCCTCCAGGCCACCACCCTGCTGACCATGGACAAATACTCCATGCAGGATGTGCAGAACATCCACAACACCTGCTTTAAGCTCAACTCCCTGCAGCTCCACGCCCTCATGACCAACTACCACTGCGCTCCGGACGAGCCTTACATCCCGCCTGTAAGACAAATGCAAAAGAGAGAAGATTCAACTTGGCAGCCTGTAAGTGTTGTTTCAATGTTGTCTGACTTGTGTGTGTGTGTGCGCGTGCAGGAGCTGATAGACCACGTGGTGGCAGTGGCAGAAAACACCGCAGACGAGCTGGCGAGGAGCGACGGGAGAGAAGTTCAGCTGGAGGAGGATCCGGACCTCCAGCTGCCCTTCCTCCTTCCCGAGGACGGCTACTCCTGCGACGTGGTGCGCAGCCTCCCCAACGGCCTGCAGGACTTCCTGGAGCCGCTGCTGCAGAGAGGTAAAGTCACCGCTTCCTGAATCAATACGGAGGAGTAAGAAGAGTTGTCAACTGTTGTGCAGGAATGTGCAGTATCACTTCACTGATTCACTGTATTTTATTATTTTTGGGATGGCCTGGCATCATAATCGTGCAATAATTTGATGTTTGAAGTCCCCCTTCATTCAAAATGTTTTTTTTAACTTGGTAACTAAACTGAAAAACCTCATCGGACACAAGTTCGTATTCATAGCAGAGTATTTTGTCTGTAACAATGGTTCATTTTCAAATTTGCCCCTTTACACAAAGCAAACGTGAAGAGTTGTTTTGACACAAAAATGTTGTTTACATGGTTGTATCAGGGGGAGAGACCGAGCAGCTCACTCTGTTCCAAGGAATTTCAGATTTCAGATTTTTTACTTAGTGGAAATGTAAATTGTTTTTGTGTGTTCTCTGCCAGGTTTTTGTAGGTTAGTGCCCCATCCCCATTCACCCGGTACCTGGACCGTCCACTTCGAAGGAGCCGACTGTGAGAGCCACTTCTTTGCTGCTGACACTTCGGAGATGGTAAGACATTAACACACACTCTCTAAACCACTCTGTGCGTGTGTGTGTGTTTTTGTGTGTGTGTGTGAGGGCAGTGGGGCATCCCAGGTACAGTTGGTGCCACAGAGGCCTTACTTTAGTTGTGTATATATATCAATATATTGTAATAAAGCCGTGGAGACTGAAGTGTACACAGCAGAGACAGCAGAGGGCGACGACACACTGCTCCAGCCACAAACGTGTCCGCGGCCTCTTTGATGGCAGCAGACGAGGGATGGATGCTTTGAAAGACAATTTTGAATTAATATAAAATAAACACAAGGTTTTAACGTATGGGCCCTTTAGTAGTTTGTTCCTGAGCTTTCAATCACATCCCGATCGTCTTTGGCAGATGGAGTTTGTTGTCGTGGAATTGTTCGGAGCACTTTAAGGACTGTTTCTCATCCACGTTGACGTCAGATCTGAGGTTTAAAGTTCGTTCTTGATCTTGGAAACAGCAGCTGAGAAAACGATCTCACCGCGAGGTCCATTTAGTAGCTGTTCTGGAGCTTTCCATCGTATCACATGACCAGAACTGTCCTATTAAAGAATCTGACGTTCAAAAACCTGAAAGCTACGGCCTTCAAAATAAAAGCAGGGCAGTGGAGCACTTGAGGACTAAATGGTATAAACAGGAGCCTCCGCAGGATCCCAACGTGTTAGTTTGAATACAACGCACAGGAGGATATTTGACTTTACAAGGTAACATAAATGTTAATTCCTTGTTGGCGTGTAAGGTAGAAAGCTCCCGTCAGCTGTGCTTGTCGACCTTTTCTGGCTAAAGCTCATCTTCCCACCGCAGCGCGTAATTCAGGTGTAAATTATAGAGGATTTACTGGGTTTAAGGGAGATTGTGCAGCAGTTCCAGGAGTCGAGACGTTTCCAGGTGAATTTCAGACTAAAAAAGGTAAAATTCCTCAACAGAAACTGAGCTGCAGAAAATATGACGGCACAACCGACATAGTTTGACTATTTTTAGAAAAGTTTAAACCTGGAAGTTGCTTTGATTTGGTGTGTGTGTGTGTGTGTGTGTGTGTGTGTGT
>JAVQJL010078669.1:0-15071 GCA_036024295.1 Nannoperca obscura
ACAAAAGCGGCCATGAAGTTGTTGTTGCGCTCAGCTGACTGCAAGTGAAAGTACCTCCAGAGCGAACAAAAACACCAAAAACCTCTCCACCAGCACATTTGTGGAGGCCACGACACCAAACAAAAAACCCATAGGTACAAAGTTAAATAACAAAAAGATTTAAAAGAGCAAGTAAGACGAGCGGAGCAACCGTATCGGGCAGCACCCACTTACAAGCGCATGCGCACACCCTTACACCCTTGCATTGTGGAGGAGGCAATACTAGTCCAGCCAACTAGTGGCCTTCTTTAAGCAGTGTAGTCTATTGCTTTTGGAGTAATTCATGTATTTAATATGCATTGTTTAATCATGATGTCTTTTAGAACCTCTCACCTCAACTTCAAATACACTTAAATACAATTGAAAAGAGCAAGAGCATAACAGTTCTATTAGCTTTTTGATCAATTGTCAAAGGGCCTAGCATTTCCTCCTGCCAGACCCCCTCTGAAAATCGGTGCTTCTAAAGGGAAGTTATTGTTTGCTCCACAAGCTGGATTTGACTGGCCCCTAGTGTCTGTGCTACAGTATATAACTACACAAGTACATCAAACCTCAGTGCTAAAACTCTACAGTCACAACATCTGACCTTGAACATTAAATAAAGGAAACATCACAAGATACAAGAGACTCTTTAAAACAATGTAACTAAGACATTAGATATGGATTCTGACATTAAAAAGGGAAAATTTAAATCAATACCAGAGTGTATAAGCTGTTAAGGAAGTTTGGCTTTCTTTGAAAATAATATTTTTTGCTATTTATATTATTGAGAGAACAAGCTGTGTGTCAAACCCAAAAGATGGGTATTGATTTTAGCAAGAATAGGACCACCCACACACAGTTGTATAGTGACAATTTATGGGTGCACTGTTTAAAGTGTTTCTGGCTGATCTTTGGTAACCTGTTTGTGCTTCAACTGAGGTGACTTTACAAAACTGTTAAGGTGGCATCAAAAATATCAAATAGCAATCAACACAATCAGTGGTACCTGGAAGAGATCTGTGCTACAAAGTTGCAGGAAAACAGGTCATTATCAGAGATAACACTCGTCCAGGCCACCTTTTATCTTGACTGCTACCATCTGGTCAGCACTATCTCAGCATCAAAACCGCTTTTCAATGACAGCTTTTATCTCCAGGCAATTGATTTTTAACAGGTAGGGACGAGTAGCGTATCTTTCTATTCATTCATTACTGCTTCTTTTACTGTTGTTTTTTCACTTTTGTTTGATTTACCACAATAACAATACTAAAATAATGATAACAATAAGTCAATGTTGTACTACCAACACTGTGTGTTAGCATGGTGTGTATTCTGTGTATACTGTATATTGTTCAGAGAACAGCTAGTTTTTCCATGTGTGAAAATGTGCTGGTCATGCCACTGCACATTACCACCGCATCAAAAACATCCTGTGACTGTATAGGGCGGTTCATTACAGTGACAAAGATGCCACTCAGCAGTGGCTTTGGTATCAAAAGGCTTTAAGGCTTCAGTTGTGGCTAGTCAATGTCCACTGTCTTCACCTAACTATTCTGAGATGAGCTCCCTGAGATGAATATAGGAGGCATCACATGTTATGCAGAGTTGCAGACAGTAGTATCCAAAGCAGAAGCAAGCATCTTTGTTTGTAAAATGAATTCCATACTTGCAGTACACTTAAATGTTTTTCTTTATTGCCTTTATTGCCAGCAGGAACCCAGTCCGCTTCATCTGATAAGATGCTGTACAGGATGTGAAATCCCCTAAGGAGAGTTCCCAAAGTCCAGTTCTTTGCAGGCTCTCCATCTGCCTGCTCACTAAGAAACACATGGGGGTTTCTGCATGGCAGCTGAGGCATGTATTTTGTATATTTTTTGCTTTATTAAGGGAAACAAAGTTTTGACTAGCTTTGACAGCAAAATGATAATGTCAAATTTCAAAACGATGCAGTATACCCACTTACTACAGTTTAAATGTTTTCTTTAGTGTTAAATTTTGCTTAACATGTAAAATACCGTGATCTATGCAAAAGGAAAGATATTATGTTTGCTTTACACCACATTTATCACAAGCATCAGAGTTAATTGCTCTAGAAGAGGTGGGTATTGAATTTAGCAAGAATATAACCACCGTCACTCCAGATCAACTTAAGTTAATATTCTTTGCATGCATTATTAGAGGAAATGTATTTGTTTATTATGTCGATGTAAATTGAATGAAGTCACTATCATGTCATTTCTCTAATGCAAGAAATTGTTCCACAATCATCTCTGTAGTTTATTAAGAACCCAAGGATAAAATCATAAGCATAGACAAATCATCTTCTAATGACAAGTAATGCTTTCTAAT
Organism: Nannoperca obscura; assembly: GCA_036024295.1. Classification (NCBI taxonomy): domain Eukaryota; kingdom Metazoa; phylum Chordata; class Actinopteri; order Centrarchiformes; family Percichthyidae; genus Nannoperca; species Nannoperca obscura. The sequence goes on from JAVQJL010078669.1 coordinate 2,371, forward strand.
GTTTGATGATTCATCTACTAAGGTTCTATATATCAGTATAAAGCCATCACTGAGGTCTTTCCGTTGTATACCCTGTTCCAACTCCCTTAGTCTTTTTTATTGTAATGTCATCCAAAGTCCATGAGAGGTCACCAAAGACTACCCAATGCCCAAAAGCAGTGTGATCCAACTTCCCATTTGCCCCAACTTTGAGAGATAATACTGTACTTGAAGAAGTATCATTATGGTCTTTTTAAAACTCAACAGATCTAGACAACAAATCTAAGATGAATATTACAGATCTGATTAATGCTCGGTATACACAGCTCCTTATTTTGCTGTGGATCATCTGGGCAACAGCAAGGACCTTGTATCTCTGCAAGCCACTCTTACCCTGTTGTGATGCAGACCTGCATCACTGTTTGAAAACTACAGGGAGGAGAAGGGATTGTGCATACGATAGCTTTGCACTCCCACTGAGAGTTTAATATCCACTGGGATGCTAGAACTCCTCCTTCCTTTCCCAGCCTGCAGAGTGGTGGGAACCGGGTACTGGGCAGCCCAAAATGGTATGCTATTTTTACCACTCTGCTCAATCCGAGGGCTGCTCCCTGGAGACCTGTTGCCTGCAGCTCTCCCCAAGCCGCGGAATTTAACCCTAGGACAGCTCTCCCCAGATGGGATGGAAAACATCTGGCCAGCTGCTTGACTACAAGGACTGGCTGTCCAGCCTCAGTGCTACTAACCCCCATAAGACTTCAGGCCAGCGACTCTTTTACTGCTGATAAATAGCAACCAAGGCCCTTGCATTAATGTACGATTTAATAATCTGATGTGTTGGCTTTTTTGACTATTGCCTGGACACAGAGTTACATGAAAACACTGTTCAAACGACTCTGTACAGAAATAGCCCATCTCCATCTCTCAGTTTTGATTTAGGGTCAGAAGTGTAATTCATGGGTAGGTGCGGTTGAAGTAGCATTGCTGGATTGAATGAATATTAACAAAAAAAAAAAAAAGTTTCACAGAATATTTATTTATTACTGACTTTTATTTAATTTAAAAAATGATTACTTGTAAATGTTACACTGAATTCAATTTTTCATGTTCTGTCTCTCAGCACAGGTTAACATTAGGCACACAAGAATGCAGACATCATTTTCAAAGTTCTAGCCACTGTTCAAATACAAAACAGAGAAGAGAGAGCGCGTGGGAGGGGAAGGGTTGTTGTGGGTCACCTTAGCAAAACTCCACTGAAACTGTGCAGTGCCAAGGAAGAGAATACATAAAAACAGGCATCCAGCTCAATCGTTCCTGTGCAAGGGACAGCAACAACTGACTTCTCACGTCCCTGTGTCATGTGTGCGACATAAAAAAAATACAACTTACAAAGCAAGGTACCCCGGATTGCAAAACATGACTAGACCAACTTGTGTTGCGTTATTCTCTCTCAGTTACCATAGAAACAGCTGGTTTACTTAGAAATCAACAGTACAAAAACCCACTACCAGTACATCCAAATAAAGATTATCAGTCATCATACCTGAAAATATAGCACTCTGTTGCTTCTTTGAAAATCCAATTTGGCATTTGTGTAAATATGCTTGAACCAAAGTTGTACGAGTGTACTAGAAGGTTGTAAAAGCCTTTAACTGGTTGATTTCCTCAGTTACATAAAGAATCGTCTGGTCGTGTGCGCTTAATATTTGGTCTTTCCCCTTGAAAAACACACATTAGGTCAGAATGGGTCAAGCACTACAATAATTCAAGCTGCACTGGCAAGAACAGCTATTTCACAAACACAGCAATAAAGTTAGGATACTAAAGAAACCCTTTGTCCATGCCAGGGCTACAGTCTATAGAGCCTATGTACAGCTTACGGTACAGTGAGGACGACTGCTTTGGGTTCTCACTGCTGTGTTGTCGGAAGAAAGAAAGCATTTTATTTATTGCACACAAAAGAAAATATCAATATCCCTTTTTCACTTTGCACCAGAGAAAGATTAGAATCTGGTGTAGACATTATGGAAGGTGTGTGTATCATTACTTCTTCTGGTTGGATTATCTGCCCCGTCTTTGTTAGTATCTTTAATCAAGTCCCTCTTAATGCCAGAGGGTATTTGATTCATACATGGCATCCTATGAGTTAAAGATATAAATTCAGTTTATAATAAATTTGTAGGTGAAATAAAGCTGGGAAAGGATCACAAATTGTACTGCTTGTAGAGGAAATAATAGTTGATCACGTGCAGTGCTGTCAAAACTTACAAGAAATTGCGACCACAGGTTGACAAGCTCCCCTATTGAAAAAAGAAATGTTTGGCAACGTATTGTAAATAATACTAATAGAACAGGGTCCATCACCTACGTGGTTTTTCTGTTTGTATTTGTACACTGACACGTGACACGTCATGGGACCTGTTCAATGGCACATAGGAAATTGCAGATACAAATGTGGTTTAGCAACTTCAATTGACTTCTCACCTGCCCACTGTTCTTTTTTTTATTCCCCCTCAGAAAAAAATAAAATAAAAATATATATATAATACAACATACAATCAAATTCATTTTCAGGTCATCCTCTTTTGGTTACACTGAGGTGGAAACAAGTGCAGTATTTAAGTTCTTCAGAGAAACTAAAACTGACAGGCCAAGCCCAAAAGTTCCTAATTCATTTCAAACTAAGGCAGCTGCTTAAAGTCAGAACTGCTTAAAAAATGGATGAGTCAAGGCCAGTTGAGGCTGAAGCCTGTCACAAAGTTCTTATGACATTTTCTTTGAAGACTAATTCAACATACAGGCAACAATCATCACCACCGCTGGTATACAGAAGTCTCTTGTCCTCCACCAACATGTTTATCCCATCCGTCAACTCTCGACCCCAGTTTTACAAAACACCAGTGAAACATTTGACCAAATTTCTGTGGCATGCAACCCAGATACGGGCTTTCTTTGCCAAAGAAGTGGCACATGGTTACAGCTAAAGTGCCCTAGAAAATCTGATAAGAAAAGACTGAAGGAAAAACAACAACACAACAAGCCAAATGTTTCATTTTTGTGCTCAGGGTGGGCACTGTAGTGGGTAGGTGAGTCCTTGAGACGAGAGGTTCGGAGTGGGTGGTGGTTCGGTGTTTAATCACCCCACAATCTGAGCACTCAGGGGAGCAGCACTATGCTGTTGTGGGCACCGACACCTCCAGCAGGCGGTTGTTCTTGCGCTTGCAGGACACGCTGTTGCCGTTCTTGGGGGCCCCCTCGATGAATTTCACGCACACTTTGTCCTGCTTGAACTGCACCAGAAACCTGTCACACAGACACATTAACCACATCATTAAACACCATCCAGGTGGGAAAACAAACCACATGCTTTGAACCAGAATGACCCGATTTAACTGTGCATGCTCTTACTCATCCGAGATGTCAACGTTGAGCTGCTCCCGGTCTGCAGCCGTGGCCCCGATGCGGTGGATTTTGGTGATGATCTCAATCAGATGTTCACTGCTGAGTAAGAAGTCTCCTTTGATGGCTGAAGCAGACCCCTAAAGAAAACCACACACACAACATTTAATACAAAGTGTTTTTGTGCTTTGAACAATTAGTTTTATTAGTTGTACATTTTTTCTTATTTTATGAATTATTGTTATTACTTTTGTCTCATATCATTTGTTCTGCTCAAACGTCATGTCCAGCCTTCTTACTTTGTCATTTTGTGTTTGCATGTGTGTGTGCGAGTCAGGTGCCTGAAGTTGGGTTAACATAAAAAAACTTAGCTCTTGTAAAATGTTTATTAGTTGTGTTTCTCATTGATATTCAATAAAAAAGCAAAACCTTTGAAAGTTTTAAATTGGTATATCCTGTTGCCAAGGATCAGTTACATCAATTACTAAAAGTCTTTGTTACTGCAGGCTAACTTCAACCGTGTTCAAAAAGGCTGTCCTAACCTAACAACGCAAGGACACAACTGACCACTGTTTAACAGCTTAAGCGTCTCAGCAGGCCTTAAAGAACAAGTTAGAAATCCTCTTATTCACTTTGCTGTCTTGCTGAGGGTTAGATGAGAAGATTGACTCAAACCCGCATTAAGATAACACATTAGAACAACTCGTCACACGACAGGTCTCTTCTCACCTCTTTGAGTCTGAGAGCAAAGAAGCCGTCGCTCTGTGTGCTGACGGACACGCTGGTGAGGTCTGGCAGAGGAACGCTGGCCTTCACCTGGCCTGTCTTTTGGTCGGCCAGGACCACGTTCTTCTTAGTCAGCAGGAAGATTCGAGCTGTTCCCTGCAAACCAGAGCAAAAACTGTTCACCACTCTGATGCTGTGAAACTTCTCAACATTATGGCAAAAGCAAATTCACCGACTGAAACAAGGATTTAAGTGAATTTATTTATTTATTTGATTATTTTCTCTAAAAGGTACAGGTCTAAGTGTAAACCACAATACACCTGTCCGCACGTCTGCTATCTGCTGGACCAAAAATAATAACGGTTGTTAAGAAGTCAAAAAACATGAGACTGCTGCACAATACCCATCAAAACAACTTAACAGTATCATGCTCCACTAGGCCTGTGTGGAAAAATGGAGCAAATCTCCAAACAGCAGGTCACAACGTAATTAGGGCTCAAGCAGGAACTCGTGTGAGGACCCTATTGTATCTGAAGGAATAATTATTATTTGTCCAAATAAATTGGGAGTTTTGAGGGGCTAAACATGCTCAAAACTTTAACACACGTATCGCAAATGACGAAAAGTTTGATATTTTATGGGTCTTACACACGGGTGTGGCAGAACAGCTCAGTTGTGCCCCCTACAAACTAGCCCCTGTGGCATTTTTCACCTACATGCACCTCATTCGGTATGCATATGTATTATGTCCTGAATTAGAAACAAGCCACTTGGAGCCCTACACTAAACCCAACAGGAAGTCTTTTATTTTGTGTAATTGAAGGCTCCATATTATGTCAAACTAGTCCTAGAGATTTTATAGGATTGACTTAAAATCTGTGTCTATATAATCTATATGCTGATTTTTGGTCACAGTCAACTGCTCAACATCATGGCAAAAGCAAATTCACAGACTAAAACGAAGATTTTAGTGCATTTGTTAAATTGTTTTTCCTTTTCTTTAAAAAAGGGACAGGGCTAAGAGTAAACCACAATACACCTGTCCACACATGTCTGATATCTGCTGGAACAAAAATAATAACAGTTGTTAAGATGTCAAAAAACATGAGATTGCTGCACAGATGGGTGAAATACCCATCAAAACAACTTAACAGTGTCGTGCTCCACTAGGCCTGTGTGGAAAAATGGAGCAAAACTCCAAACAGCAGGTCACAATGTAATTACAGCTTGTATTTTGGACTTTTCAGCTCTTGCACAAGCTACAAGGATTGTAAATGTTGTTGTGCGAGTGATCATTCTCACCTTGCCATTGGCCCTGTTGATCTTGTTGACCACGTCGGCCAGCAGAACCTTCTCTTCAACAGCGCTGCTGAGTTTCTGATATTTGGGGTTCTTGCTGATTTCGAGGTAGTCTCCTTTGAAGGGTTGACTAACACTGAGACAAAACGCAAAGTCAGAGACAAAGACAACCATAATACATGTCACATCAGAGGTCTGACACTTTGTGTTTACCATGAAATCAAGATATTCACTAATTTACTCATTTTTTAAACAGCAAGTTACGTTTTATATACAGCATGAAATAAAGCAATGGATTTCAGGTACCTGCTTGGGTAGAGAGCCTTTTTATCCTTGAAGATCTTGCTCGCCTCAAGCTTCTCCTCATAAACTGCCTTCTTCTCCACTGTGAATTGGCTCCTGTATTTCTTGCACTGAAAACACACACACACACACACACACACACTAAATACATCAAATAAGGGTTGTTGTCTCCAATATATTCTATTTTCAGGTTTATAGAGTGTTGTGTGGATCTTGTGATGCATTGCTTATGTCATTATTAATTAAGATCTCTCTCTCATCTATCTATCTATCTCTATATAAAATAATTGACAGGATCATTGCCTCAGGTGTTTGTGATTTGACCCTTGTTTTTGAGATATTGTGTTACATTGTTAGCTAAGTGTATGACTTAAGGCACGTGGCACCACAATGCGGTAAAAATCCAGGCTTTGACGGGTCTTGTTTTAAAGTAGTTCGCCGTGGCAATCATGTCTGTCATTACGTCGCTCAGTTCAGCACTGCGCTGTTTGGACGCAAGCTCTTCTCTGCGTATAAGGCAGTGCGTCCACTGCGCATCAGGAGCGACGCGCTTTGACGCGCTCTTTGCGTTTGATTTTGATTCGTCGTCTGCTTTGCGTTTACTTTGTAGTCCTGTCACAAACTTGTCCACGCTAGCGGTGAAAAAAATGTGTGCATTGTTTACGTGTTTAAGCGGCCATCCTCTGTGGTGTTTTTAAGGTGGTCGGTAGTAAAATTAGTGCCATCTGCTGGAAGAAACCGTGTTCACAGTAGCCCTTCCATGCCCCCTAGGGGGCGCGCCCCCCAGTTTGAAAATCACTGACTTAAGGCGATGATCACAATGATCATTATGATGCATTCTACTGCACACTTGTTCATGAGGTGTGCGTTAGACAAACTTCACTTTGACAGTATAAATTATGACATGACCAACCCTCCAGAGATGGAAGATTCTCCGCAGCTCTGTGTGGACTCCATCCAGAAAGAGGTATGGCCTGGCAGGCCAGTTCTTGTCTATGGGTGACATGGAGGGCACGGTGCTCTTCAGGCCCAGGAAGTATTTTTGCATCTGAACAAATGGACATAAATGAGAACTCTATGGCACGGGAATGCAGTTTGTTGACATTCTATACAATATTGGATGAAAAAACACCAAAAACCACCTTTATTATTTTTTTGCATTCAAAAAGTCTCCTTACAATTCTCTGGATGGTGAAGTTATAGATCTTCTTGCCAGCATTTGCCCTGAAGAATTTCCTGTACTCTCTGCGAACCTTTAACAACAAAAAAGCAAAAAATAAATATACTGTCAATCACCTTTTACCCCCCCATTAGTTGGATGTGGAGGAGGGAAGAAAAGGAATGCACCAATAGAAGGATGACAGTATACACAAACAGCGCACTACGATGACAGACGTTTGGTTAGTCACACACAATGAACACCTGAAACGGACAAAGTCAACTCCGAGCTGCTGGAATTAATCAAAATTACAATGATTACTGGATGAATTACTGAAAAGTCAGTGATTGTTATGACAAATGACCTTCGCTCCGACCTCAATTGCACATATTGAGCTGTGAACAGGTGCGTTGTGAGGTGCAGCGTAGATCAATTAACATGATGGAAAGATTAACACAGCCACAAATGACCAGTGTGACGACAGTTATTCTTCTAAAACCCGACAGGCACGCAACAGATAATCACCAAAACTAGACACACAGACACACACACACACACGCTATACCTAGAGACAAAGAAATAACAAGTACAGTTGAATACACAAAACAATGCTGCTTTATATGGGGTTAGTTGCACAGATTTAGAGGAAGCAGACAAATGAAGACATTGAGAAAGGAGCAGATAAGAACGAGACAGACAGACTGCCACGTCAGGCTCTTTTTAAATCTTCAGCATTAAAAAACAAAAAGACAGAAATAGCAGCTGCCCCTAAATAATTGTCAATGTCAAACATGTCTAAAACTATAGAATTACAGCAAGTGTTTTACTTTGTCACATCTATGCTCACCTGATGAAAACTGGTTTCATTGTTTCAGATTTGTTTCAATGCTTTGAGCACCTAAAATAACCATTCACCTCCATTGTGTGATGGCAGGAGTTTCAAAGCCTCTGCAAATAAAACGAAGGCCTCTGCATGGCTAGACTAAATATTTTGTCTATTGATTTAGGTGAACTACCCCTTTAAGATGAGATCACAGGTATTGCGTTAAATACATTTCTCTGTGCCACACAGGTGATGCAGGAGTAAATGCTAAAGGACGGCACGTCCCACAAGGACTGCGCTGCAAAGGGAATTGGGATTTCCATATTGGAGGAAAACGGGGGGTAAAACCTGTGATATAATTATTTCCATTTAGGAAAAATTTGTTTGTGTTCTAGTAGTATTTGTAGAACTACTATATGTTGTGGTGGTGTAGCATGTCATTCTCTGTTGATTGTGCATACAACCAAATGTTATGTTAAATGGGGAATAGCAACAAGGTTGATGTAATAGATCAGCCAATAACCACGTTCCAGTGTTTTAACCTCTCAGTTGTGGAAAGCTGCACACATTTTAAAACCATTATTCATAAAGTGCGATCACAGCACTAGGCAGAGTGCGCATATAGTAGATGGCTGAGGAGGGTAAAGAGGGTCAGGGGTGATGAGTAGTGGCGGACTTGGTGATAGCTGCGCCATGGGGCTGGTAGCTACCTTGAGTCCCTGCCAGTAGGCCCAAATCACAGCGACAGCATGCTTACGTCTGGCCTCTTCCTTCAGTCTCCTCAGCTCCCTGCGAGCCTGTTCAGGGGGTGGGCGGGAAGAGACGGAGAGCGGGAACAAATGAAGCAAAAGAAGATGAGAGGAAGAAGAAGGAGACACTGCTTTGGGTGTGTTCAGTAAACATACACACAAAGACACACTGCACACCATGTGTGACCTTTGAGAGAATGTACAAGTACAACTCTACTGCTCCAGAAACAACGGTGGGTCATTTCAACATTTATCAGGGGAACTTCTGTAACGGAAACAGACAGTGCGTTTTATTAGAACTTTGAGTGTAAGAGGAGAAGAGCAATCTCAAGCAGCAGAGGTCACCTAAACGGATCCATCTAAAAAAGACTACCAGTTCTGAGATGCAAACATGCATTAACTACACAACAAGGAAGAAGTCGTGCAGACAGCAGGCAGCATGCACTAGTGAGGCATGGACCTTGGAAGAAGAAGAAGCGGAAAACACACCCAAAGTATGACCTATCTGTCCCCCGTGTGTGTGTGTGTGTGCGTGAGAGAGACTATCTTCCCAGGAATGGGGTTGCCTGTGTAACAAAAATACAATATCACAGACAGTCAGAGCTGTAAGGACAGGCTGACCGCTTTGGTCAAATTAGCGGGACTTTTCACTTTTCACTTCAGCATCCAGTGGACGAGTGTGTATGTGAGAGGGGGTATTTTTAAGCTGGCTCACATTATGAATAAAATGCTTAAAATGGGTTGAGGAGAATGATGGATATGTTGAGTTTTTTATTTTTTTGGGAGCGGGGCGGAGGTGAAAGGGGATGAGCGCGGGGGTCGATGGAGGCGGCAAGTCACAGTCACGGCAAGTCAAGCCAACAGGCTTCCCAAATACCTTGGTGCCCTGCCAGCCGGCCCAAATGACCGATACGGCATGTTTATTCCTCGCCTCCTCCTTCAGCTGACGCAGCTCTCTCCGGGCCTGATGAAAAGTGGTGGCAGTTGCGGAGGAGGTTAATTTCACTGACAGTCGAAACTTAATTGTGCCAGGAGAGGTACTGAGTAGGTGTGAAAAGGCATTGTGAAGAAACATTGACGAAAGACAACAAAAGATGCCAAGAGATGGGTCAACAGACGTGCTGGCAACTTTTTGTGGGTGCTCACATTTTGTGACTCTACATGGTCATATATGGTCATGCTTTAGAGGAAAGAAATATAAATCAGACAACAGCGGGAGAGCCTGGATTATTACTGCATTATCTAGAGTGTCATAAAGATGCCGAGCAATAAGAACCTTTATGTTTGCTAAGAACAAAGTTCAAATAGAACACTGAATGATCATTAACAGCATCTATAATGAGTCAGAATTGATAGTTATCAGCAGGCTGAGACCTTGAAATGGCATATGAATGTCAAATGATAACACTGTTTAGTCGAGTGAACGCTCATAAGTTAGTGGTATGTTATACGGTGGCTTTGATTACATACAGCCACTGACACTTAATTACATAGCAACATTAAGTATGTGCCATCATATTGACATATTTCTGGTGTTTTGTCAGCATATCAGTATATTAAAGAGAAGCCTCTTAGCATGAGCTAAAGTAGACAGCACGGGGACACTCGTCAGCTGATTCGATTATAGAAGAAGAGGAGGGACACATTTAAAACACCACACTGGAAGGAAACCAAACCAAAGACTTAGATTTTGTTTGGTTTGTAACACCATGACTGGAATAAAATATTCAACAACCAACACAGACAATCCTGTAACAGCTACCAAACAGAAAACAGGACGAACAGCAATAATGTACATTCATCAGGCCAGTGGATAATGAATGACTGGGGGTGAGGCTCACTTGGAGAGGCTGCTGCTCAATAAGGCAGCTGCATAGTGGAAACGGGATGGGATGGGATGTGGAGAACACGGATGACAAGACAGCGGGGACAGAGACACACTACGACTGGGCGGAAATACCTTGGTTCCCTGCCAGTATGCCCAAATTACTGTCACAGCATGTTTATTCCGTACTTCTTGTTTTAGACGTCTCAGCTCCATCCGAGCCTGGTGGGATGTGGTGGGTGTAAGGTAAGACAGGTTGAGGATGTGAGGAGGAAAAGTAAAGTGATAGAGGAGTGGGGGAAAAAAAGAGAGAAGTGGCAGTTGTGTGATCAGCAAAAGAAGCAAGAACAAAGAGAAACAGAAGAAACGATATCAAGGAAAGCTTTGTTAAAGAACAGAACTTTTGTGATACTGTTGAGCCATTTGGGAGGAACACTGCATGAGATAAAAAAGTGTTTAAGGCAGTAATGCTAAGACTTAAAGTCTGCAAGAGCAGTTTTTTTCCAACATGAATAAAACGTCTGTATTAAACCCAGGCTGAAGCGCTGTTGAGGTAAACACCTCGCTCTCTGATATCCCTCTGCATTTTAATGCGTCAGTACCTGGGTGCCGTGCCAGAAGGCTGAGATGGTGGTCACTGCCTCTTCACATCTCTTCTGATACTTCAGCTCTCTCAGGAGTTTGCGGGCCTGGTGGAAACAAGCAAACATTTTAGTGCTTTTGTTGTCATGATTTCTTCATGACCACCTGCTACATTTTATTCTAAAAGAGAGTGAATTCACAAGGTGCACACCTGCCATCCTCTGGTGTAGGACTGCACCACAGTGGTGGCGCTCTTGACCTTCTGGTATTTCTTTTGTTGCTGTGAGATGGAAAAGGAAAAGATATAAAAATTAAAACCACTTGATGCATCACCGCCTATCTGTTTATTGCTTTGTGTGCATTTCCTCAGAGAGCCTCACCGCATATCGGCGGAACCATGCCGCCACCACTATCTGACTCTTTTTCAGCAGCAGGAACTGGCTGCGGCACTTCCAGCCACGGTAGATCTTCTGAATGAGAGCAGCCAGGTCTTGCAGGCACTGCCTCCTCCTCTCCTCCAAAAAGAAAAGCTGTGTGGAAAAGAACAGAGGATTAACTACATAAGACAACAAGAAAAAAAAACACCCTTACTGAAGTCTGCGGTTACATCTGAAAGAAACCAACATCAAATTATCTTTTGGCAAGTAAGATGACTTTTTAACCTCTGCAATCAAATCATAGTGAAAGCAAAGTTATAAAAGGAAGAAAATGTATAAAGAAAACTTTTCCTACTCCGAGATCAATAGAAATATTATTTTATCTGAGCAACTACTGATTCTGTGATATAAAGTGCAAAGTCCAATCTTTCTACAGGGGAAAAAAAAAAACCCTTCCTGGTTGGGATCATAGCAAGACAATAAAAAATGACCTATGTGAAACAAATTCTTAATCAGGGATTACAACATTTTATTGTCCTGCTGTAATTTGTTCATATGCAGGGAGAGTATCTTGCGTCTTTTCATATCACTGCTTTGCAAACACACTGGAAAACTTTCTCAATGACATTTTTATGTAACTAACTCACTGTTAATGTAAGATAAGGTTAATAACTTATTTATATATCAGTTTATCCACCACGACAGCAAAAAAGAGCTTTACAAATTTCAAAATAAAAAAAAATGAACGTCTGTAAGAGTTTGCATGTTAACTAATTAACTGATTGAGGATGACACGTCTCGCTCCATGTTTCTTCTCTTAACCTTAAAGACAATTAAACAAGAGACTTGGCTGCATTGGATTAACAGCCAAAAGAAATAGTCTGGAAACATAAATTAAAATCAACTCAACTAGACTATGTAGTGGTTTCGCAGCTGCAGATATATAAGGGAGATAAGTTGATCGGACAGAAAAAGCAATTATAGGAGAAACAAATTCTCCCAGTGTGAGATCATGTTATTCCAAGCTTTGTTTGCTGGGTGGGGAGAAAGTCCATTCAAACGCTGCAGGCAAGAACAGTTGAAGAAGCCTACAAGCACAGAGTAAAGAAGCTCATTTCCCATGTTAGATGGGGTGCTTAAGTGAAACCATGTGTTTTCAGAGCTGTAGTTGCATGCTAATTGCTAAAGAGGGGGATCCAAGTGCAGCCCACCCTGCTTTACAAACATCTGTGAGAAAACAGGGCACAATGGAGTCAACCTGTGGACATTCAAACACAGCTCTGATCTACTGGTGTACACGGCACATGTCTATATCGCTAGCTAACAAGATGGAGGAGCTAACGGGGCTGGCCCGGAGTCGGACGGAGTGTTAGGAATGCAGTCTAATGTGCTTCTGTGAAACGTGGTTACACAAGGACATCCCAGATAACAACGTGTCCATCGAGGGCTTCCTGACTGTTCGTGCCGACAGACAGCTGAG
>JAVQJL010078671.1:0-17351 GCA_036024295.1 Nannoperca obscura
TATGCCATATCAAGAATCCACGATGTGGCATCCTCATGACCTTTTCTTCACGCCTGACATGATCCAGCTGATTTTGCAATAACATACAGACAGAGGTTGTTCTTAGAGGAGCTGGGGAAATCCATGGTCACCTCAGAGGTCGTGCGGAGAAAGCACCCCCCACGTATAGCAGCTGCTGCTGCCGTGGGGGTGGAGTTACAGACCACTGTTACTGCCCTGACAGAAACTACTGACACCGCCATTGCCACCAGCTCGACCAGGAGGAGAGGTGTGTGCTGGTTGTACACAGGCCTAAAACAGAGGTCTTCTACCACCTGCACCAAGTGTAACAGGTGCATTTGTAGAGAGCACCAGGGCACATGCTGCAGGAAATGAACTAAACTAAACACACACACACCCTCTCTCAATTAATTTATCTGTTTCTCTCAAACACACATGCACACATACATCACATATTCAAAGCCTGGATATTTCTGTTTCCAATTTGTTCATATTTCATATGTTCTGTTGTGTTCTCTTTTGCTGTTGAAGTTTTCAAAGTTGTTGCAGTTTGTACAATAAATGTTCACATTGATGAATCAAATGCCGATTTAAAAATTTCACACACACACACACACACACACATATAAAAATCACTCTTGGGGCCCCCTGGTTGTCATTTGGCTCCATAATATACAAGAATTGCATGCATCAGCCTACAATGGGAAAATGATTGAATATGGTGAAATACAGTAAAAATGTAGAATATCACTACTTTTCTTCAAAATGAAATGCTAACATTACAGAACGCATGATTTTATACTGTAATGGCAGTGAAATTAAAAAAAGGGTTTTAATGGAACCCAATGAGACATTTTCCATGGTAAAAGATAACATTTTTGGTTTATATAATGAATTTAAAGGTTCATTGTTCACATTGGAAATTGTCATTTTTTTGTTAAACATAACAATATTTGTCAAAAAGTGTCAGGTATCACCACAAGTTAGACGTGATTATTGGGTGTCTGAAAGCAGAACTACTGCTGCCACAAGGATACTTAAGCATCCTCTCAAGGATACTTGCACCCTTCTTTCTGTTTATTGATGGAGTCTCTGGAAATCTCTACACAAGGCTGGTGCAGAGTGTGGTCTATCATCCCTAGGGTCAGAAATTGAATGATTGATTTGAATCCAGTATGGAATACTTTTGAATACCTTAGGGTATAAAAGGTTACCCTAGGGTATGTAAGCTACATTCTAGATGTGTGAAGGTCGAAAGTACCATAAAAATGAGGAAAACAGAACAAGATATAAAATATTGATTAAATATGTATCTGACACATTCATTTGAATAAGGTGACGAAAAGTAAAAGGTTTGAAAAGAGATTTGTTAGCTTAACAAATCCACGTATTTGGCCAAAGATGAAGAGGATCCAAATTCCATTGTAGTGTACGCTCCTGATCGTCTCCACCACCACATGTCTGGTTATTATGTCTGATTTGATCCATGCAGCTTTATTGTCTCTGAACTTTTTCTTTCATCATCTCTTTCATTGGCCCTTTGTGCAACAAGTCCTCTACCAAAAAATGTTACATTGAAAAGAAAGCTGATCTTTTTTTTTTTTTTTTCTATACGCGAGTAATTGGCTGATCATTTTATTGAAGTGATTTCCAAATTACTAGCAATTGTTTCCCCGTGTTGACAACACATGGGATGAAACCGTCCCCTGCAGTACAGTCTGTGACAGTCGCCCACGGCACTAACAGATGCCCTGATAATAGCTTCTTCTGAGTAAACACACACTATCACTGCAGTTTGTTTATTTAGTAGGAGAATTGTATTTTAAATGAGATTAGATCCTTTAGGAGCCCTAGATTAGGAAATATGACCATAGATGCGTTTATTTTTTACACTGTTTGAGCGGTCTGTTGATGAGATAGATGAATTTAGAAATTATTTAAAAGCACTCTTTGAAACTTCAAATCTTGCCCCATAATCATCACATGTAGATTCTTTCCTCCATATCAAAAGCAATCCAGTTGGTTTGTTGATGGTTTTCTGTATCACAGTGGTTACAGGGAAAACAGGAACTGCTAGTACCTAATGGAACAAGGCTTTCTATGGTATATAATCAAAATAAAAACAAATACAAGCTGAAAAACATGGAGCTGACTCAATGGAAAATTATACCATCACCCAAACATAATGGTACCAAGTGCCAAAACTCAAAAGCCATCCTAGTTTAAAATGGGGGGAAAAAAGAAATACAGGAGAGAGAAAATGTATGAAAATTGTATTATATTGTATTCTGTTTGACAGTAAAGTAAGGAATTTACAGTGTAATGCCACTGCAGCTATAGTACACAGTTTTTATAATCAAAAAAGGAAATTTTAGAGGAAACAACGTGTAAGTGTAAAACCTCTGGATGGGCACGGATTGACTGACAGTGACCGAGAGCCAGCATTTGTAGGAGAGGCAATGTCTGCTTACATGCTGTGATACTGACTGGAGAACATTAAGTTAAGTTTCCTTTATTGATCCCAGTAGGGACATTCATAATCTGCATTTAACCCATCCTAATTGTTGGGAGCAGTGGGCAGCCACTGTGCAGCTCTTGATATATTTATATAATATATCGTTTCTGGGTTGTTTTTTTTACAATTATAATTTTTAAGTTTTGAGATTTTAATTCAACTTCAATACATTTTTTGACACTATCAAGGCATAAAATGTCTCATCAATATTGTTCTTATATCCCTAAAACACTGACAATATCCTCTCTCTCTCTCTCTCTCTCTCTCTCTCTCTCTCTCTCTCTATCTGTGTGTGTGTGTATATATATATATATATATATATATATATATATATATATATATATGCTGTGTTAAACTTGGATATACAGGCAAAAACCCAAACTAGTTTAAATAGCATGAATTGAATCATTGAATGTGTCTAGTACCACTTACATACCAAATGAAGATGTTTCAGAATAGCCTTACTTGTCCTGAAAAAAAGAATATATGCGAACCCAGCTCAGATATGTAGTGACTACGCTATAAGACTGTAAATGAATAAAAGCCGAGCAGAAAGCGAGGGTTTAACGTAGGCCTTTATTTTAACGTCAAACATCACGTTTAAAATGAGGGCAGAGCCTTTCTTTCGAGGGAGACTAATTCTGCTTCAGAGCCAGTGGGCCAGTATTGGGTTTGCCAGTACATTGAGCAGATATTGCAATTTTCTATAGAGTATAATATTGATCTATGGGACAGCACCCCGTTCCCATTTTACCGTTATTGGATGGTTAACAGAAGAGAACCAGAGGGAATGTGTGGAGAGAGAGAAAGATGGCATGGGGCAAAAGTTTTCCTCTGAATTGAAACTTTTTTAGCAGAAATGATCCTAATGAAACGTTTTCATGAAGTTCTTGTCATCCACATCCAAGTTAATAAGCTAGCAAAGCTAAAGCAGCAACCCTCTCCTGTCCTCCTCCCAACTTCTAATTTCAGCCATCTTGTCAGTCTTTCTCAGAGTGATTCAGCCGTTTTGGATGGATTATCAAGTGACTCGGGAAACAGCAAAGTGCGAGAAGGGGATTGGGGAGGAGAACAGATCAAGAGGTTTACTCTAATGAGCCCTGTCAACAGTATTCTGCCTACAAACAAATAGGGCTGACAGATGACACAGTGGCAGCACTCGTCTCCGTCTCTCCGGCAAACCACCTGTCGACGCCGGTTTGGACTCCAGGAAATGTGTTGCTCTGTCAAGAAAGCTTACCAGCAGCTTCTCTCTCTCTCTCTCTCTCTCTCTCTCTCTCTCTCTCTCCATCAGTCTGTCTGTCTTCCCTCTAACTCCTCTTCTTCTCTAAAACACAGGCTCACACTTTTTAGAGCATCACGGAAAGTCATTAGTCATTATTTTCTCTGCTGCCTCTCCTCCCACACATACACTGTCACATGCCAGCTCTCTGCTGCTGCTGGAGAAACTATGAATTATGCTGGTGTCTCACTCTCTGCAGGGGCTGCGACTAGGAATCACCAGCCACAAAGCTGCTGCTTTGTTTATTCCTTTTCTAAACTACGCCGGTCACCAAATGCACTGCGGTGCACCGTACTGCGACCATGTTTGGTGTGACAAAAAGGAAGAAGCCCACTTTTCTGTTGTTATACCTGGCGCAGTGGAGACCGCCTGCCACCAAATGTTCTCCATTTCTTCATTTTTAGGCGAACACCAGCATGGATCCATTGGCGTAGCCCTGTTGTCAGTCACTCTGGCTTAATTGGTATTCATTCCAAAGTCTGCTCAGCGCTTCGCAAGCTGTGCAGCCACAGTAAGACGCTGTTTGACTTTAGTAAGAGCATGTCAGATTAAAGTGTTATTTATCAGAGAGAGTGGATGCAGAAGAGCCAGAAGAGTCAGGGGAGGAAGGAGTTTGGCTGCTGGTCTTCTGCCGTCCCCAGCACATTGCACATCCCTTGCCTGTAATCCATCTGTGGGTATGAGGCCTGCAGGCTGCAAAAGGCTCTGAGGAGCAGTGAGAAAACACATGTGACGGGCCCTAAGCCGATGATTCAGATTAAAAATGGGTTCCAGTGCCGTATATCCATCTGAAGCTATGTGATGACGAGCACGTCCAACTGGGGGCTTGCAGCGTATTGCCTAAGAGGATTTTCAGATAGTGTTTTCTTCTTTTTCTTCTTTAATGCTTTCAATAGAATAAGATCATTGTGCGTCTTGCTGTGTTTGCATGTCTTTTGTGTTACTTAATATTGTACATTATCCTTGTGTTGCTTGCACAGCGAGCCTACGCATGCCGTTTGAAGTGGTTAAGTGTGGTCCAATTTATTAATGCTAATTCTGCTACAGTTTAGCTTTCCTCTTGTTAGCACCATTGACGTTCAAAACCTACAGTAGAGGCCCCCGAGGGACTGTGTTTCTGCCAATTTCTTTCTTGATGCTCTCAGAGCTCAGCAGAGAGGGGGAGAATGCACTGATTTAGGAAGTGTGTCAGCCTTCTTGTGATCTTGTGCATAACTAATCCTGTAAAACCCATTGATCACTGACGCAAGCCTGTAAACGTATCAAGGTATTGATTGAGGCTTCGTTAAGGTCCCTTATTTAGAATGTAGGGCTTTCCTATTTCATTTTTCTCCATTAACTGTAGTTCTGCACGTGCTTTAAACAAAGGCCTTAATCCAGCATTTAAATACATCTGACCCAACTGAAACCAACCTGAGAGCTACTGCTCAACAACTACTGGACACATTGAAATGGAAGTTTGTACAGACAATAATGTCTTTTTTTGTATTTCATACACCCAGTGATACCGACCGAAAGACAAAAGAAAAACAAATTTGAATGCTAAATAATAATAAAAATAAATAAATAAATAAATAAAATAAAAAATATAAATAAATAAATATATATATAGTATAGTATGTGTATGTATGTAATATATGACTATATATTTATATATATAATTTCTAACTAACTTCTTCTCTGTTGTCCTAGGGCTGAAGGTGCGCGAGGTGATGATCAACGTGTCCCGTCAGCAAGTGGAGGATTTCCATGGCCCTGAGGACTACTGGTGTCTCTGTGTGGCCTGGAGCCACCTGGGCACCTCCAAGAGTCGCAAGGCCACTGTCCGCATTGCCTGTGAGTATGGAAGCACCTCAGTGATCAGTGCTGTAGCAGCTGTGGCACAAAGCTTCTTGTCTTCTGTCTACATAGTTGGAGAACCTTTCTGAATACAACATTACCACTCTATCATATGCTAAAGCTGACACTGACTAACAACCAGACAGCAGCCTGCCTGAAATACAAAAACAGCATTAGCATTGAAGCGGATGTCTTTATTTTCTAACTTACAAAGGACACGTCTTGCCCTGCATCTTAGCTTGCTAAACAAGCTACATGCTAGACATCTACCAGCTAATGTCATACACCAGCATGCCCACTTAGTCCGAGAGAAAAGGAGCATGTCTGATTCATACCTATCCTTTCAACAATACTTTTTTTTTAATGTTTTGACATAAATTTGAACTGTAAAAAGGAAGGAAGTGAACAATCTGGTGTGTTTGTTCTTTTATTTCAGTTCATTTATGAGAATCTCCATTCAACTCTTTACAGTATTTTGATGAAACAACTGAACCGAACTGAACTGAGTTCTCAGTTCACTTCCAATCAAACTCAATTGTTGTTCATTAATGGTGCAATATTTGAAAAAACTATAACAATGGACTTGATGACTGCTTGTATCCCTGTTGTATTTCTTATGACCACCTGAGAAGAAGATAAATAGAAAAAAAAGTGCCTTCAAGTGCAGTGAAGTAAAGCGTGACTGGCTATCAGTCACTGGGAGGTCACATGTGTATTTTGATCATGCAGAATGACATGTCACCAAAACTGATTTACAATGTCTGTCCGTGTGACTTTAACCCCTAACAGATTAGAGCGAAGAGAAAAGATAAGACTTTGGTTTGGATCAAACTGTATGAAGAAAGCTGATATTATTTGAACAGAAAAATGATTGCTTTATCAGTTGTGAAATAATCAATTCCCCCGAAACCAATGCTGTCAAATCAAGTTTAGACACAATCAGCTGTTCACACCTAGTCTTGTCCAAATCCAATAATGCTGCAAGATGGAGTTACAGGTTATCTAAAGACTCTCCTCTGTGTTGATTTTTTTATATGGTCCTGAAGAGAAAGCTGAGAGAAATCATTTACTTTTAAACATCATAACAGCAAAGCAGTATTTCTAGTCCTTTGAAGAAAGTAAGTATTTGAGTTCAAAGGTGATGGCATGATGTCTGCACTTAGTTTGCACTTACCCACCCGCCAGCTGAACTGAGGTTTTGAGACACTATTATAGACTTTCCTACCTGTGTTTAGATCCTGTATATGCAGGGAATCCCTCATGATCCTAGGATGAAACCCGTTCGTAACCTGTGTTGAAATTTCAAAGGCATGTTCCTACATTCCAAAAAAGGCTGACATTTTAAAGGTTTTCGGTGGATAGAAGCAGCACAGTAACCTATCAAAGTTAGTTTTGAAAATGGGCAGAATAGGATCTGTCACTATTGTATGCATACAAATTTGCAGGATGTTCAGAGCAATCCCTTTGCACTTCCTCCATCCAGTGTATCCTCCAATCCACCTTGTCAACAGATTACCGAGCACAGGGCCATAGGATCCTCTCTATCCTGTACGGGCTGTGGTTGGTTTTGAAGGTCGTGGCGTGCAGAGCCGGGGGCAGGCCGGCGTGTTAGCTGCTGAAGAGGATTGAGGCCAATCTGACCGTAACACATGACACCTGACAGCTGCCTCTTATCTCCCCACACAGACCTGAGAAAAAACTTTGAGCAGGACCCCCAGGGGAAGGAGGTGCCAATCAACGGGATGATCGTTCTGCACTGTCGCCCTCCAGAGGGAGTGCCTATGGCGGAGGTAAGGCCGCTGCTCCTCGCTCATCCTCTCCTGAAAGAGGAGAAACGTATACTCCCACTGGGCAGAGAAGATCTGCATCTCCATCCTCATTCTGCCAAAGTAACTCTCTGCCAATTCTACCTTCAGCTCGGCTTTCTCTGACCTTGGAGAGATTGATATACTTGTGTTGGATACCAGCAATAAGTGCACATAAACATTTAGAAATGAAGGTGTCGATTATAAAGTGAGGCCACCTGAGATGAAGAGGATTCGCAGCATACACTTTAATCAAATCTTCCCCCAAAAAAACTGTTAAAGTATCAATAAAATATAGACATCAGACACTCACAGGTTCTCGTCTCAAATTCAATTTAGCCTTGTGAGATCACAGTGTGAGAAACATCTGGCCGGGTCAGGCCACAACGTGAACCGTCCAATTACAGTTTTGGAGGACGATTTAAGGGAGTGGGCACGGGGGGGGATTCTGTAGTTTGATCCATCAGCAGCTAACTCTGTGTGTGTGTGTGTGTGAAGACATAGAAATTTTGAAAGGGAATCTCATCATTGTTGCAACATGGACATGCAGATCCGTGAATGTGCATTGCATCATTGCATCAAAGATATCATCCATGAAAGACTCCAGATTTCTTTCACTGGCCTGGACTCTTGGATGCTTAATTGTGCTTAGTTTACATGCACAGTAGTATTCCAGTGTTTTCCTGGTGTGGATCATATATGATTTGATGAAGCTTGTGTTTAAGCTTCTTGATCTGTGAGGTATGTATTGCCAAAAACAGACATCTGGTTATTTTATGCATTGATTTCCTTGGTGTTATGTTTCCATTAAATGTACCACATCATTATTTATTTCAGGCCAGTATTACATTTCTAAAATTATGCAAAATTATCCAATACTGTGACTATTAATCATGTGCAATGCCAGTGTCAGACCTTTACTTTCATTTCAGCATGTACACTAAAGGTAAACTTTTTATCATCATGCTTTTTATTAAATAGTAAATAGAGGATAACTCGATTTGAGGACACACCAGCACAAGACATATAATGATCTGGTGTAAACATGCTAGAATATTCGGGTATCTGTTACAGGATGAGGACAAACGGACACTGTGACAGGAGTTAATCTTGCATTGGCGGTTTAGCCGAATGGGTCAGTGAGTCTCAGACGACCCTCCACTGTGAGGTGTCCTCTGGCCAGGTTTGGTCATCGCTCAGACGCTGCCTGACTTAGCCGTATTGCAGAATTAGTACGTCATAAAAACTATTTGCAGTATCAGCCATCGGCATGAAGATCAGTCAACTTCATACAATCTATTTATTATTTACATCACCTTTGTATGCAAAGATGTGCAAATATTCTCTGGTTTCAGCTTCTCCGTTGTGAATATTTGGAATAGTTTCAGAAAGAAAATCTTAAGAAAGAAAGATATGTGGACAAGTGAGAGAGAGTAATTACCAATATCAAACAATTGGTAATTATTTGGTGTAATTCTTTTGCCTATAATCGAAGTGTATTGAACCACACTGTCACTGACAGCCAGAGATTAACCAGTGGCAGCTGCCTCGTATGAATGAGGTTGATTGCAAGTTCACATATACACATCTCCTGTGTGAAAGGGTTATAAGAAGTTTACAGGCAAATGTATACTCCAAAAACCTGACTATAACTGGAATAATTATGTGCATGTAAACACAGTCATTGTGAAAGAGCAGAATATTTACATGTATCAAGACAAGGGAATGCTCCTATTATATTTTTGTAATGCACTAATAGGGTTGTCTATATTAGGAAGTGACCATGACCATGACTTTCAACGATAATTGAGATAATAAGATTATTGTGCCACATTCTGTTTTGCAATGATGCTCTAGTTTTGTCTTGTGTTATAAATCCAACTTCGCCCCTCCCTAAAAGCCCAAAATCACTCTCGCTCTCGTGGCCTGTTTAGTTCAGCTCGAGCCAAGATGGCGGAAAGAGAGTCTTTGGTCAACAATAAAGGTGAAACCAATTCAGATGACTTTGGTGTCCTTAAAGTTCAAGGATATGCTCCTAAGAAGACACACTTTAGTTTAATAAATGCATGTTGTTTCCAAAGTCAATGAGTAATCATGTTAAATATTCGCGTTCTCAGTTTTGACCAAAATAGTCTGGATTATGGTTTGTGCCATAATCGAGCAGCATTACCCATAGCGGCCAAGAGCAGTGCTGTCTTGGTGTTTTTCCGGCCTTTTTTAGCTCACTGTGGCTTGTTTCTGTTGTACTGTTCCTCCCCACAATATTTATAACTGATCTACTGACCAAATAGCAGAGAGTGTGTGCACATCTGGTTGATTACTAGACCATTTTTATTGAAGAATAAACCCTTAATGGAGATCCTCTTACTTGGTGACAAACAAATTGCATGTCTTATACCTTCTTTACAATAAAAGCATTCTGCCAGTTCACCAGTGAAACGCTTTTAATGTGAAGCAGCAGCAGGAATAGTGTGTCAGCAGTAACGTAACACAACTCCAATAAAGCATCAGTGATAGGTAGGGCTGATATCTGGAAGTGCAAACAGGAACACAGGAGTGAAACTAACTTAAAGTTCATTGCAAATTATCGTTGTAATTGCTTTTAGCATTTAAATCAAGCCTGGTGGCAACTTAAAGGGCGGCTCCCGGTGAGATGGAGAACAGCTGTTTCTCACAGTGGGATCAACCTGCCAGACTGACTGGTGGGGCAAATATAGCAATGAAATGTCTCGGTGGAAAATAATGTCACCATTCCTCTTTAAATGCTGTCTCATCCTATCTTTGGCCCAGCGATAATCAGCATGAACAGTGGATGAATGTGTAATTGATGTGTGCAGGGAACATTTATAAGTGGAGGTCAACCTCCAGCCCTGTGCTGTTTAAATGATTCAACGTGGAAATGGAGGAGTGATGTCATTTCAGCGCCGCAGTGGGGATAAAAATAGTTGAATCTGTACGGACGGAATCAAAAAACTAGTCCTT
Organism: Nannoperca obscura; assembly: GCA_036024295.1. Lineage (NCBI taxonomy): Eukaryota > Metazoa > Chordata > Actinopteri > Centrarchiformes > Percichthyidae > Nannoperca > Nannoperca obscura. The sequence goes on from JAVQJL010078671.1 coordinate 10,424, forward strand.
TGTCAACACAAATGAGCCCAGCCACAAGAGATGGGAGTGAATAATGTAGAAAGCACATAGGAGATCTTCTCCACCCAGTCGATATCAGTGCAACCTCGCCCATAAAATATTGAGACAGTGTCCATGAGCGTGGTCGTGTGAGGTTTCAGAGTGCAACTGCAGGACGGGTGCTACCGCAGCAAACACAGCGCAGGCCCAATAGAATGCGAGACTGCGGTTTGGAGCGCAGTATAAACACTGCGCTTCCGAAGGGTGTGCGTGGAAAATCACCCCCAGTCAGCAGGGATGTCAGGGAGAGTTAATGAGCCTCCAGTCACTCACAGTGGAATCATTTTGTATCGTGTGGTTGGACCAGTTTATATAAGCGCGAGTCTGACACTAGGTCTTGGTTTGCATGAGAGAAGTGTCTCTCAGTAGACTTGCAGTAGATAGATTTCTGACAACACTGCAATTCAAAGCCATTCCTTCCATCTAATTACTTGTTCCATTGGACTGTAAGTTTTCAAGCAACACTTGAAAGGCTTATTTCACTTTCAGTTCAGTTTTGTTGTTGTCAGTATTGGCATAAACTGGATCTAAGACTATCAGCACTTGCTTTTTATGTAGTTGACACTGGGTTTCCATAGAGACATATTTGCTCCATTACTAACATGTATTATAAAGAAAATCAGCAAATCCTGACATGTGAGAAGCAAGAACCAGCAAATATTAAGTATTTTTTCTTAAGATCCCCCCCCAGACATGTTGAAAACATACATAAAGAGAGAATTTGTTTCTGATTTGGTTTCTCCTCACAAAAGTTACATACTGGACCATGATTGACTGATGTCACAAAATCACCTCATATATGCAGGTGTTAAACTGAGATTTAAAGGATAGGTTCACAGTTTTTCAAGTCACACACAATAGTCAGGTGCCCGTATGAACATTTCAACTGTAATCATTCCCCCAGTAATTAAAACATCCTTCTTAATGTTACCTTCAATGCCCGTTAAGAAGACTTAGATAACCTTTTTAGCATAAAATCTTTAAAAATAAATGGTTTTGTTTCCACTGACAGTGTTTCCCTGTTGAGCTGCAGATGAAGAATAGAAACAAAAACTGTTCCTTTAATACTAAAAAGTGACTTTGGAAGATATGTCTGAACAAAAGAACACAAGAAATGCTCTTCTTTATGGTTCTCAGCACATGTATATTTTATCACTGACTGTCATAGCATATTCATAAAGGACTGAGGCTGAACTGCAAGTGGTCTGACTACAGTTGCCAAGAGAGTCATTTCCACTTGGGACAGACATGTCCCCCTCCCCCTCCAAAACCCTATTTTTTCCATCTCTAGTTTTACAGTTAAAGACTCACTGTACAGCTGCCAACACCCAGATAAAAGAACACAGAAAACGTTAATATATTCATCTGGGTCGCTTCCATTCTTACCTTGCACTCTCAGCAATATTTAGCTTTGTGAGTCAGTGAGTGCTCGTGAGCTTTTTTTGGCCCAGGTTTTGCCTCTCAGCCTACACTTCTGATGTCATAGAAGTGGACAAGAAGTGCTCTAGACAATAGAGGTCTCGTTCAGATATAACATCAGTAGTAAGTAAACTGTGGCCTCTAAAGCGTTTTCAGGCAGTGTTATGTTATGTTATGGGATAAGAAATGGGGCATTTTATTTGTCCAATTAAATATATTTTTTAGATAAAACAAAAGTTAAAGTTATTTACCTTAACTTTTCTGTTTTCTTTAATAGTTTTTCAAGTCTTTACAGACGGGAGGCATATTTTCCGTGCAATTCATTTCCGTATTTGAACAGTTGTTTCTGTCATGAGTACTTTCACACAGATGCAAATATCAGATATATCGTATATTTTTTTCAGAAGAATGAACTGCCGCAAATCTATTTCAAATCCGCGTCGCTGCTGGTATGAATAGTTTTGATGCAAAATATTCGCGGGCGAGTATTTAACACACTAATTAATCATGAAACCCCTCTATAACAAACCCATTCCACTCTCCCCTTGCCAACTCTATTCAAAGGTCTTGTGTTCAAATTTTGAAACATCAACAAATAATAAACACATTGTAGAACAGCTCAAGACCTTTTCATTACAGTAGAGGTCACTGTAAAAGTGAACTTCCAAGTGAAAAAAACATGACTTGCTGGAAGACATTGTAGCATGACTGACAGGTTTGTGCAATGAGAGATGTATGTTTTTTTATATCACTAAGAAAAAGACAGGAAAATCTGCTTTTACCTGCTCCTCGGCCATGCCTGCTGGAGGACTGTTATGCCGACACCTCTTTAGCTGTCTCTCTGCAGTATCTTGGAGTTGCCGGTCTTTAAATCACTTCTACAACACATCCGCCACAGCAGTGGGAGTAAAAGTGAAAGCATGTTGAATCGCCATTTGGGAAGCGTGAGGCTGAAGTGACAGAGGTTGTCATAACAGAGGTGCACTCAAAACTACATCCAAGAAAAAATTTATGAATAAAAAAGGAAACATGTTTCAAGCTTTGTTAAGGTCAAAAAATGTGGAAATCACAGTTGAGCACAAGTGCTGATATCAACTATCTAGCATTTGGGGATTTATTTTGGAACACTGTTAGCCTCCAACACACCCTTACACATCAATGGATCAAAAGACTGTGTGTAATGTAAATGCACACAGGATTATAACCAACTGCGCTCTTGTTAACATGTTAGCAAGTTAGCCATAGCATCTTTATGAGGTGATAATACACTCATGTTAGCAAGTTAGCCATAACAACTTCATTAGGTGGTAACACACTCATGTTAACATGTTAGCAAGTTAGACATAGCAACTTCATGAGGTGATAATATGCTCAGTGGCCACTTTATCAGGTACACCTGTACAATCTGATGCAGTCCAATACAACAGCCCTGCTATAACATCTATACTAAGCTCATAATGTTTGCGCTGTTATAGGACTACTGGTCACCATTCTATAAGGAAGCATTCTAATGTTTTGTCCTCCCTATTAACATACATGAGGGGGGTAGAATATTAGAAACACCTCTGAATATAATGCAGTCCAGTACAACACTACCACTAACTGTGACCTTGATGCTAAATCATATCATTGAATGAACTCCTCTATTACAGTGGCAATAAAAAACTGAACCTTATAGGCATGCAGTTATTCTTTTTCTAGTTTCAGAACTTTACCACAGTCCCAGCATTCAGAGCTGAAGTGTAGTGACTCTTTACAGGACATGAAACTCTGAATTTTATCTTTCATAATAAACAGAAAGTTATTATAGATTTCCAAATATTGTTTTTGTTGTTGTGTTTTTCACTCTTCAAACCATAGTCTAAACTTTAAAGACCTACTCTGGCCTTTCCCATTTTAGTTTTGTAACGTGAAAAAAATGTAACAAATCAAAAAACATTTTTCCATTTTATGAAAATGTCATTCTCTCTCCCCAGGGTAAAACACTGACTACACAAAGGGGGTACAACCCTTTGGACGTAGTTATTAACTGTAAACCATTTTATTAAATAAATCGATATTACAATTATACAGACAATTGAACTTCATATCATTGTCTGTACCTTTGACTAGTTAAAATGTTGTTAAATCAATAGTTATTGTCTCCCTGCATTTAAAAAAAAACATTTCTTATTGAGGCAAACTGAGAGAGGCTTTCAACTTCGACGTGCAGACATCCTCAGACATGAATTCAGCAGTAAATCAACAGAAAATTACATGTTAATTCAAATTTAGGACACAGGTGTGTGAGTATTGTCTGTGAGTGTAAATTGCAACACGTAAATTCAAGTGTTTTGCTACAGAAAATACCTTCATACATCATATCCATTTGATGTGTCATTTGCCTATGGTTAATAGAACGTAGGAGCTTATTTGTAATTTCGTTTTGGTGCTCCCGATCCAAAACCAATCCCCCACTTTTACTTCACAGATATCAGGGGGTGTGAATGCAGAGCAGATCTTTTAACTCTGGGAGAAAGGAGTCCATGAGAACCCTGTATAATGAGTTTCTTTTGAGAGGTTACTCTGAGAGAAAGTGTGAAATGAACAGCCAAACTGGAAGCCAATTTCAACTTCCCTGAATGAAAGCCTTTAATCCAAGATGAATCCCCTTGATCTACAGTAGCTCAGGTAGACAGCCTGGGCTATGGCACAAAGGGGAATCAACTAAATGCTTCTGCCCTGTGATACAAGCTGTTCTCTGTTGAGCCTCACAAAGACATTTGCGATGCTACTCCAAAACAAGTTAGCATTTAACTCCGTCCCACCTCCTGGCTCTTCTGCTCTTGTTTCCACTTTCTGATCCCGCTGCTGAGCGCCTCTGCTATTTTCTCATAGGTCAGAGAAAGACTCCTAAAGAGCAAATGATGAGCTTCATTATTAAGCAAAGCAATTACACCCCACTCTCCCACCCACTCCTACCCCAACCCCACCCGAGCCCAGGCAAAAACAGGGAGCTCCCTCTATTTATTTCGCTAAGATAAGACAGATTGGGGTGGAATAGTAATGCAGTGCCACATAGCTCGGAGGGGAGGAGTGGTGGCATTTGGGAAGCAACAGGGGAGGCAGATGGGCGACGCAGGCCCACTTTGTGTTCTCCTCCATATCTTTTCTGATTAACCTCCGGAGCGGGAGAGCACAGCTGAGCCGCTGATAGCTCCCCCCGACTCTATCTGCTGCTGTCAGGCTTGCCGTTCGTATGAACACACTGAGCCATGCTGAGTTCAAAGTGTCTGCGGGTGTCTGTGTGTGTGTGATGAGCATGCCTTTCTTTACGTGTGCTGCTGATTGGCTGTGGGAGGAACCGGTCGGGTATATTAGCTCTGTGCTCTGCGGTAGCGTTGCTGATATGCTGCTCATTGGGTCCCGGCGGCGTCCCCTGGTCGCCGGGGGACACCTCACAGAGACACTTAATCCATGTAATTGCACTGATGAGATACTCTGCAATTAAAAAGTTCTGCCACCCATGCCGGCTTTGCCACGGGCAGCTGAGAACAGCCCAAAAGAGGCGAGGAGATCATGGTAAATTGTGCCACCAAAGCATGACCCAGCAGACAGACTTTTCTCCTTATAGCACTGAAGTGCACCGTTTGTACTGCGTCACCTTGACATCAAATGACCATTAGACCGAGGAGTGGGGAGACGAGGCACAAGCGCACGGAAAAAAAGCGTCAGCTGGCAAGGTCTTGATCAGCGCTCTCCTCAGTCTGGATGATGGCTGCTGTGTCACCCGTTACATTGCTCTTCTGTCCTCTAATTGCCCCTCAACACGCACATTTCTCAGCATCTAATCATCTGCAAATGTCATCTGAATGAGCTGTGTGTGCGTGTGTGTGTGCGTGTGTGTGTGTGTACTTAAGTAGATGAGAGGACCTGGCTACTGTGCAGGGCTGGAGGAGGTGACCTTCAGGGGCGGTCCGGGTATTGAAATCACAGCGAGGAAGCCCTGATGTGGGGCCCCGCCTGGAAACTCCTCCGTCAAGGCTGACACTGATGACCACATCCTAATTGAAACAAATGTGCCAATTAGGCAATTCATTTCTCACATCCTCTGCCACATACTTGCCATGCTAATTTGTATTTGTCCCTTCATTTCTTTTTCACCCACCACCACCTCCTTCCCTTTCCCTCTCCCTCTCTCCCTCTTCTTTGTGCATCTCTCTCTCTGTCTCTCTCTTCCCTTCTGCTCGGTGAATCTTTTCATCATTACCCTGGGGCTGTTAGCGACAGACAGACAGATAATGTGCAGCGTGGCCCCAAGTGCTGCGAGGGCCAGCTCGTGCCACACGTTAATTGCCTCTTTCAAGTCACACATTTCCCAGGATAAAATTGAAATAAATACATATGAGTTGGGACAGTGGGGGTGCCACCACTTGTGTCACCTATTTAGTGACAGAGGACTTTAATCATGAGAAATTGGACTCTGTTCCCCAGTCCTGTCTCTCTATTCTCTTATCTATCAGCGATGCTAAGCGCTTTACCTCTGATGAAACCCGTGCTAAAGGCTATCTTTTAATTGTAGAGAAGAATCTGGGAGCCTTTGAAGATCAGCTTCCAAGTTTTCTTCAAGGCAAGCGTGGAAAAAATAGAGCTGTAACAGTTCTATGCTCCTCTCCTCCAAAACCAAAAAAATTCCCACTCCTGCTAGCATTGGTGCAATTGATTCAAATGTGAAAAAATACGGAATGTGAGAAATGATTACTGTTATGATGTTCATTATCATTTTTATTCATGTCAATATATACCTACAATCCATCATTCCTGGGGTCTGTGTGTCATTTCTATTTACCCAGTGTGTGCATGCCCACAGGCTTCCTATTTGCATCCAGCCTGAGTGTTGTTTATTATAAAGGGTGCCTGTGCACGTCCTTTAAATCCATCAGCCCGGCCCATTCTGCCACACCATGAATGCAATTTGCAAATGCAGCGATGCAGCTCCTTTACCAAGGTAGAAGCACTAAAGCGTCACTAAGTTTGTAATTCATAATTAGTTTTCCTCTCTGTTGCTGGTAATTGGTTATAGTGCTTCTTTTGACTTCCTAATGGCTTTAGTGTTGGTGGTTATGCTGTTTAGGACCTGTAGGCTGCAGTTGACCAGCAGTGATGTGTGTCGCTACAGTTTAAGGAGAGGGAATTCAAATATGAGATCTGCATCTTCTGAGAAGGTGAGACTTTATGCTTGGAACTAGTTCTAGAAAACTGTTCCGAATGGCAACGCTCAAAGTTGGGACACAAGCCTGCCATCATAGCCTCCTCAGCTGCATTACACTGCCTCCCTGATTCAGTGTGCTCCTCCTCCTAGATCAGGGGTCTGCAACCTTTAACACCCAAAGAGCCATTTAGACCCGGTTTCCACGGAAAAGAAAACACCGGGAGCCGCAAATACTTTTTGACATTTAAATGAAGATAACACTGTATATAT
>JAVQJL010078673.1:0-11597 GCA_036024295.1 Nannoperca obscura
AAACCCCCCCCCACCCACACCCCACCCACCCCCCACCCAACCTCCCCCCCCCCACCCCACCCGCCCCCGGGCGGGGCGGGGGGGCTAGAGTGCCTTGCCAAAGAAGAATTTGTGCCTGGAAATTATTCAAAGCACAGCCGTCTATGAAAAATCCTAGCGTTCCCCAAGTACTTCATGTTCACTGAGCGGTTCCTTATCACCAAGATTTTGGGTAATTGACGCAGACATATCAAAAAAACTTTCTACAAGATTCACAAGTAAGCAGGTATGACATTCTAATGGGCTTCTTCATTAAATCTTTCGGCAGGGGGTAATGTGTTTGAAATTAATGTGACATTTTCAACTCCAAAGAGTTGCAGTCTTCAGTTATTTCTCCGCGCCTAATTCTCGCTGTGGATGTAATTTATGCACTGTTGTGATCTAATTCAAAGCTGTGTTTTCTAAGCTGCTGGACTCCCGACATCTAACACCGAACAAAACGCACATGTGCGTGCATATCAGCGCCGGGGAAAGAGCAACGGAGTGCCGGTGGGGTATAGACAGGTATCTGATTGGAGCAGAGGTTTTCTCACTGCAAGAGGAGTCACCAGGTCAATTGGTCTTCCAGGCTGTGGCTGCTACTTCCCAACACCACTGTGTGAGCAATTGTGCATGGAAATGTTCAATTTGTACGTGGATGTCCAACTGTTTTCTACAAACTATGCAGCAACTGCAATGAAGACAAAATAAGTATTTTTGAATAGGCGAAGCTCCGAAGGCCTGTACTGTATATACGGCACTACAAGTTCTAAATGAGCACTATTCACAAATCTGACAGGAAAAACTGTCAGAAAATATGAACATATCTGAGGTTTGACCAGCACTGTGTCTCTTTGTGCTCTTTATTTTGGAAGAATTACTTTTACTGTCTGTCAAAATAAATTACCAAAGCGAAAGCGATGAACACAGAACATACGGTAGCTAGGGAAACTGGCAAAAGATGATGAACATCATCTCCTTTCCCTGCAATATGAAGGGGTTAGTCTTCCCCATTTGAGTTTTATCCAACACTCTGCGCTATTATCATCATTTCCCACTAAGCAGAAGCTCCCCAGATACTCCCCAGAGAGCAGCATTGAGCTGTACTAGCGCCTTTGCCATGTTACCATGGAAACATTCCCATGGCATAGCCCATTACAGAAACAGACACTTGCACATCACTTTGGAAAAAGCTTTTCGGGGGGAAGATTTCAACCCCAGTGTAAAAACACTGCAACTGTCTTCTACTCAAACTTTAAAACTGAATCTTGCTTTACCTGTGCAAGGATATGTGGGGCACTTTGTTGGAGCTATTTCTTTTTCTTTTTTCTTTTTTTTGCTTTTCTGTGCAAAAATACATGTCCCCTTCTTTTAATACAGAATAAGAATGCATCATGTAATAAAATGCACTACTGTAATTATCTCTAAATTGCTGACTCATTTCATCAAGCTTAAATTAAAAATAACAAACCCCCTCCTCCCCACCCCATTCCCCCTGCAGCATCTGTGTCCTCCATCACCTAAATGAGCACCTTGATGAGGTTAAGTACAACGGTAGCCCCTGCCCGATTGTTTCACATATTCCGCTGTGGGGAGCCATTATTCTGGAGGCCTGCTTGGTTTTGATTAAGTCACGTTTGATTATGCCGTCTCTGCACTCGTGTAATGAGTCTGGCGTAAGGATGATAAAGCTTTGATAAAACATCCAATATGGCTATTATGACTTCTCAGCTATCTAAAATGTAAAAAAATAAAAATAAAAAAAGGCTTTGGTGAATGCTGAGTCTAACTCTCAGTGGCAGGATGCTGTTTGTTTACCTCGGGGGGGGGGGGGGGGCAGAGATAGGCTGGGCATCTTTTTGGCCCCCGACCGCAAAATACCAAACTTATAAGACATATACTACATCTCGGCATAAGCTACAGCCATCACTCACATCCAGAACACTGATTGCTCTATTATGACATGTCATTACTTCTGTGACTAATGAGTCACCTAGGAATAGGCTGAGGTGAGGTTATCAATATTGAAGAGCACTATAATAGGTGGACCTTTGCTGTGAATACAGGGTGACACATGATGGATCTTGAGGTTTTACGATGTTGATTTTTGAAGTGACTCATCACTTCCGCATGACCTTTAATTGCGCAAAAGCGATAGTCAATTCATCTCTGCAAGAAAAATGGCACGAAAGCTAAATTGTGAAGTCTTAAAGGGGCTGCATTGCCTGCTACTGATTAGTTTGGGCTGGACCAGATTAAACTGAATGGCGAGGGAATGTTGATTAATGTTTGAGTCACTTCAAACTCACCTTGATTAATTCCACAGAAATCGTTATTAGTGTGCCAAACTACTTTAGCCTCTGACAAACAAATAGTTCATTTCCTAAGCTCATAACCCACGCGCATTTGACGGTGACATTTTTGCTCATCAACATTGCACCGAGTGGTTGCGTTCTCATTTGTAATGGATGCGTGTGTCAACATCGTTTCCCACTGAATTATTTGCAGAGGGCATCGACAAATGAATGAAAATGTGCCGCCACACTTTGTGCAAACTTACCGCTTCAGGCAGAGACCGTGGCAGGTCCTGGGGAGCTGGAGCCAGTCCAGGAGCTTAAGGCACTCGGACACGGAGATAAACAGCCACCTCTTCTCCTTCCAGCACGCCAATCTCATTTACCAGCAGGCCCGGTAACACCTGTTCCTGCTGAGGTATATAACAGAAATGACATTTTAACATCTGTCCCCAAATCCCTCATTGAATCTAGGCTTGCTTTAAACATCACAGACACGATGACCTCACTTTCAAAGGCAAAACTTGAGAGGTTCATTAATTAAGACAGCAAAATAGCCATGCTTATTAGACTACAAAAACTCTAGTCACAATGAAGTGTGCCACTGATTACACAAGAACTCTCCCTCCCTCTTCACATCTCCTGCAAATCACTTCCATGTGGGACAGGGGTCTTAGAATGGACCTGTTTGCAGGAGAAACTGTCAGTTTACTGTCATTTATACTAACCAATAACTTTTTATATGGTATTCTTTAATAATGAAAAACATCAACATTTATGTAAGACAAACTGTGTGAAAAACAGTGGGCTAACTGCGTACATCTACAATGATGAAATATGAATTATCCACACGAATTAATTATAATATATGCTTATTCGGTTTATACATATATATACATATATATATATATATTTGTGAGTTTGAGACTTGGTAATTTACCACTCAATGTTGAAACTGGGTAACATGTTAGTATGGAAGAAAAAGAAAGGACATTTGCTCAATGTGCCACATAACAGATATAAACAATGAGTTCATTTTGTTTTCTATTGTCCTTTTTTACTGGAAACCATGCCGTATGTTGTTACAGAGATTTTCTAAAAAATAAAATATGGATGATGTGACAAATGACTGTGTCACATCAAGTGACTATTCACAAATGAAATATATAAGTTAGTCAAGTTACATGGAGAAAGTCTGGGAGATGAGGAAAACAACCCTAAATGAGGATAAACTTTACGCTTGTAGCATTTTCTTTCTTCTGCCACGCTGTAGAATGTAGTGTATCGAACGACATGGCAATGTTATAACTGATTTCTAACGGTATGTGTGTTCTTATGTGGTTTGACATGTAGTGACGTTGTGTGATCCAACTAATGGTAAAGGAAGAATACAATTGCTTCTGTTAATGTTAGCTTTTAGAACAATGAGAGTACTCTCAAAGCACTGTAGTTGTAGCACTATTGGTTCTTGCCTGTACAGTATGCGGTCACATTCTCTGATGTGCTTGTTGTGTGTATGTTTGTTTGTATGGTTTCACTTCAGAATACTGTTGGACCCCTCACTGAATTAGCATTAGCCAACCAATAAATGTAAGATACTGCATCTATAGCTGATGACTGTACTGTGTCTTCAGTGTACTGTAGAGTTGACAATAAGTCACCGTAGTAAATATGGGAAGCCTTAAGAATACAAGCTTTAACTACAAGATGAAAAGGCAGAAAATATATTCATATGTCAATGCCTTTCCCCGATCTGATTCAAAAAAATAAAAACAGAGAGCAACACTTGGAACACCACTGTTACTGTATAACCATTTCTTCGGATTCTTCGAAATGCCATTTTAGTTGCAAAAGTACTGTTTCTGTGGGACCCCTCGCAATCAGAGCAAAGGGGTAAAGCAATCCGTTTGGTTACAGCGTAAAGCAGACACTGGCTGCTTAAATGGCTGTCAACAAGGGCAGCAGAAATAGCACTCAATTCATTTGATGTGATGAAGAAAAGGAGATTATTGATGTTGGGACTTGACGTGGCAGTGTGGGGGGAAGCTTTTGTGCGGCTCAGTTTATTGGTCCTATGACTCATACCTATTGTATAATACTTTGAACGACTTAGACAACAACTTCATACGTCTGACTTATTATCTTCCACATCTTCAGAACTTAAAGGAATCTGAAAGTTGTCAAGATCTAGAAAGAATCCTAGAAGTTATCAGCCGTCAATCAGAAGTGATAAATGACATTTTCCTTACTTGTTATTGTGAACTGTAAAAATAAAAGTAGGCGTAACTGAGGCTGGCATCACCAAACAGAAACTAAAAGAGACATAAAAAACCTGCGTTTGTGTCTCACTTAAAACATTAAAAGTTAAGTTCATCTGGACTCTTGTATCTACACACGGCTTTACCACGGAGAGCTACATGCTGCATTGTAGTTAAAACACACGACAGGGCCATTAAACTAACTCAAGGGATGTAAAACCCTGATGGAAAGACAGAGAGAAACTCAGCGAGCAATATACTCCTCTCCTGACATTCCTTTTGACAATTACTTATGTAATACAATTGCTTGCCAGCTGATGGTGGGAAGCAATTTGACAGTTTTATCACAACTTTGACAAAAGTAATTTACTTGGCTCAGTCCTACTGTGGGAAATAAATCATCCAAATAAAAATAAATAAATGGCACCCCACCAGGATTTGACAGTTGATTGTCTTCCAAAAACGGCACAAATGGTGTAGTCTTCACCTAGCATCATAAAAGTGTGAGTTACCAGGGCTGTGTTCAGTGATCCATCATCTGCCTGGGGGACACTTCGGTGGTCCATTGCCGTTCATAGGACAGCTGGGACTATAACCATGCAGCTGTTTAAAGCTAGCTTCACAGAAAGTGTGATTGGTTTGAAGAAACTGGATTTGGAATGGCTTTGGAGTTTATTTCTCACATTTCTAGGTCTTTAGAAACATGATTATTAAATGCCACATTAAGTTAGGTGTTCTGCTACAGTATTGGTTTTATCAGAGTGTATATTTTAGGGTTTGTTGTTGTCACAGTATAGAATTTTCACAAATTCAGCCCAGTAAGATTTTACTTCCAAAAGTAACTCCCCAAAGATGTGACAATGTAGAAATGTTTAAAGTTGTGAAAGTTTCCAATAATGTTTGTGTAGTTCTATGTTTAGAAATCACTGATACGCATACACAGCATCACTGCACTTTTGTCAAATTCAATAAATTGTATAACCTAAATTGTATAAACAGGAAATGACTGGGAGGCTAGAATTAATATATTAATAACATCATTCCCAATAACTACAAATACAACATATATATTTCATGTTATTCATCAAAGTTGAACGGTTGCACAAGTAAGTTACTGCTTCGGTCCTTTAAGATTTATTTCCACTGGGTGAGGTGACAGAGTTAAAGAAATAATAAGTATTTTATCTGACATGAAAGCTCTTTTTTTGAGTTATTATACTCAAACAAGCTTTGGAGTGCTTTGTGTTATTATTGATGTAGAAAAATAAACTTAATCTGATGCTCACATAATTATCTTGAGTGCTATCACCCTTAATTCTCAAAGGAGAGCGAAATCTTTGCATGCTATTATAGATTAGGGTTGCAATCTGAGTATGCTCATTTCAGTGGAAATTAGCAATGTTTACTGATTGAAGATTAACCATAGCTTAAATGAACATTTAAAAGCCTCACTATATTACATATTCACACAAAGCCGCCTCTCTTAGTTGTAAAATATATTCACTTCAGGCCATCAACCACATTATTTTTGCGAGGAAGCACCGATTCCCCCGGGATTGAGCTTGTTGATCGTGTTGCAGGGGCTGTCGCGGTGGGAGCCGGCTTTGATGCAATATTGTGATATTTCATTTGATTATGCTGATTTGATTGTGCGAGGTCATCCATCCTGCCTGATGTCTCCGATATCCTTCAAAAGCATTTTGCTTTATTGGCTTTCCGGTCTACACGGCAGAATTTCAATGGTCGTTTGATGGTATTAATGCACCATTTAAATGCAGACCCCGAAGTTGAGAAAAAAAAAAAAAAAAAAAAAACACCATGCGGAGAGAGCATGCTTGGAATCTGAAAGTCAGATGTCAGTGGAGTCAGTGAAGGGGGAGGAATTTTCTCAACATGCAGATACTACACTGGAGTGGAATATCAAATGTTCAAATCTCTTTCATGGAATTTTTTTTAGAGGGACTAGAAAAAAAAGGGAGCTCTTCTCTTTCAAATAGCACCAAACTTACAATCACCCACTTCACATTTTTCAAAAAAGGGTTCTGCCAAGCTTATGCCTCTTTGGAGAGGAAAAAAACCAAAAATGTATGCACACAAATTAAGTGCTAAGCAGACAGATGTGCAAGCACACCTGAGATAAAACAACAGCAGTTGTCATTCTTTTACATTCAAGGGAACAAAAGCATTTTCTGAAAATGCCTACAGTGAGCCATCATTCAAATACAACATCTACAACAGAACATCTAAAACATCAAGGCCAGAAATGAGCACAGATTCATTAACTTCATTAAGTTATGTTTTCTAGCCGCTATTTCTAGAGTAATCTCTCTATGCAAATAAAATCAGCATGTTTTTATACTTACATAATCTACAGTCTTTAACAAGGCAATTGTGATTACTGCCAATGTGTCTTCGATTAGCTCTACTACAGAATTGGACATTTAATAAAAAATACAAACTGCATCTAACATAAAACATCTCTGCTTCTACTTTAAGAAAAATGCTGTGTGAATCTTGAAGAAAATGAAATGTGTCCGCTGAGTCATTGCTTGGGGAAATCAATTCATTTAGTCATACAGCAGTGTCATATAGAGGTGCTTAACGTTATTTATTGCCTGTCAGCATGAGCTGTTAGTTCAATTTAATTTCTTGCTGCAGAAAGAACAGAGACGCTACAGAGGAAATTTGAAGAGTTATTTTATTTATGCAAACAGGATGTGTTTTTAGAAAAAAAACCCCAACATGAATACATTTTTTTCCCCCTACTGTGTTTCCCTTTGGTAGCAAAGAAACATCTTAAGTTTTATATTGGACTGGTTATATTTTTGAGCTTCTATTGCTACTTTTTACATTTACCAGTGGCTACTAAATACAAAACATGCTAAAAGAACACACATTAAGAGAAATGCATCCCATATCACAAAATACTGCAAACACTAAAACTCATACAAGAGTGAGAGCACAGCAATCTAATGAACCTGCACTCAAAATAACAAAATGCATTGCAAATATCAAAACACAAAGGGCCGAAATGTGCACCAAAAGTGACAGTGACGTTCTCCCAGCTAGGTTCAAGGCCGTAAGGCTCACTACAAAGAAGAAAACAAAACTGTCGGATTAATAAGAATTTGAAAGATAGCAATGCTTTTGAATCTTAAATGTAAGTGTGTAATCCGTGTTGTAACTCAACAGTGGCCATTTAAAAACATCTCAGACTCGTCTGACAAGGAGGAGCTGAGCCTGACAAGCTGTCTGGAAACATCAAACAGCCTCAGCTGTCATGTGTCCAGATGTACTCTACTTACATGTACAGCAGTTCTTTGAGCCGAGATAGGCTACTACAGTTGGCATGCAATTCTCAATGTTAATCTTTGCATGTGCAACATTATTCATCTTGAATTAAAGCTGAGTGAACATCAACGTGCCAGGACACTACAGTTCTCACTGTTACTGTGTGCAATTCTCAACGCTATATGTAATCCCCAAGTTAATGTTTGCATGTACGTGCTAACATTTAGCACGCTACATTATTAGGCTTGAAAGTAGAGCTGAGGCGGACAGGAACTAGACAATCCATTTTCCGTGTCAAATATCTCGTCATTAACTAAAAGTGTTGGACTTGTGTAAATAGTACCGGTTTGTGGGAGTGCTGGATGAAAAAAAAGAAGGATCAAGTCCTGGCAATGCATTCAGTAATTGTTAAGATATTTCATTCTGGACCAAAACGTTGGACCTAAAAGACTCAAAGATGGACCGAAACTCCCCTCCTCTATGCATGAGGGTTTTTTCCCTTATGTACTTTTGCTTTTTGTTTTAGTATTTGTATGAAGCCTGGATTGGGATGCTTTCCTCCAAGTGTTTACATTTTCACTCCCGTACCCGGGGAGTGCATCAAGAAAACATGACTTTGCAGTACAGCAGTTGATATTGATGAAGATGTCTTACATGGAGAGAAAGCGGTTACAGACAACTGACATTTCTTGACAACCAGTATTTATCACAATACACAATGCAGCGAACCTATCAATTGTCTTCATCCAACTATCACACAGCACGTAGTGTAGTCTTCCAGAACATCTAGTTTCAGAACATAGGAGGTCCTAGAAAGTTTTGAGAATGTTACGTAAAAATGAAGTTCAAAGTTGAGAGAATAAACCGTGTTAAAATCATTTTTGAGGACAATAGTGTAATGAGCATCGCTAACCAGACGCTTAGTCACAACACTGAGGAACATGACAGGTGCAGCTTTTAAACAGATGAACTGGC
Organism: Nannoperca obscura; assembly: GCA_036024295.1. Taxonomy (NCBI): domain Eukaryota; kingdom Metazoa; phylum Chordata; class Actinopteri; order Centrarchiformes; family Percichthyidae; genus Nannoperca; species Nannoperca obscura. The sequence goes on from JAVQJL010078673.1 coordinate 8,837, forward strand.
GGGCTCGAGAACTTTTTTGTACATCCTTGTTGTTGACTTTCATAATAGCACCACTCACGGAGGCATCGCGCCTCAATATTTCAACATGGTTCAAAAGGTTCATTTGAATTCAAAAAGTACTCCCTCAACAAAACCGTATCATCTCACCTCCATCAATCCATTTTTTTTTTCAGCCCACTCATTTTCAGGTCTGCTTAAAAAGCCATTTATCGGCTCACACCAAATCATAATTGGCATTCTAACGGCAGTGAAATGACACCGATAAATACTCTCCAATTACAGACGACACGAGCACTTTAGAATTGTTGCTTCCCCTTTTGCACTAAATGGACATCAATGACAAAAATACCTGCACATAAATGCACAGAGAATGACACATTTAACCCCCCCCACCCCCCACCACCACCTTCACTCCTTCAAAAAACAACTTTAAAATGCAAATACCCAGGAGGCAACTGGCTTCTTACCGTACATGTCATTGTCTCCTTTGGGGTGGTGCTGTTTTGCTCTGCATCTGCATGTAATTGTGCATGCACGCACGCACACACACACACACACACACACCTTACAAGAACAAAGCAGCTACAGAATAAATCACAGCCAGATCTTAGACTATTAGGCGAGAGGATGCTATTAATTCCAGCTGCTACATAGAGGTACAGAAGGGAGGGGGGGGTATTTTAAAAGTTACTTTGGTGGATAAAGCTGGCAGGTTCTTTAACTTGATGTATAGGGAAGGACGGCTGGTCTAATAGTCTTAGATTTATTTATTTAAACTTTGGGAATCCCTCCGTTTTGTCTGTAATGCCGCAGGTTTTTCTTGTTCTTTGCCTAAAGGAGATCCATTTGAACGTCATGTTGGAAGCCAGAATTAAGATTTCGAAGCTGCTAATATGTCAGAGGTGGCAGTACGTTGTATTACTGCGCATACTTACACACATACAGGTGTTTGCTGGAGAAATGCCGCAGGTGTCTGCTGTAAATTAATTGGCTTGCAAAAGCTAACACAACCAAGGTCAACACAGGAAACATATTGTTCTGATGCTCTCACATCCTTTTAACACGGACTCAAGGAGAACCTCACTGCTGATTTTTACACCAACTGTAGTACTAAATGACATCATTAGGAAAAACTGACGTTCACGCTGCCTTTGACCATTTTGACTTTAATATGAGCAAATAAATCATCTCTTGCTCCGCACAGATTAGACACATTACCATGGATGTACTGCAGCAGGTCAACACTGCCATCAAGTGACCAGAGAGAAAAATACACTTGGAAATTCCATTATGTTTAATCCCCTTCAGTAGATACAGGGCAGGTTCGTCTGTGTTTAATTTCACATTAACTGTAACATCATTCCAATATGGAGTAATAACACAACATGGTTTGAATGGAACACTCGCAGGATCATAAATCAGGGGTTAAAAAGAGAAAATCAATGTTGTCAGTTGTATAATTTCAACTACAAAAGAAAAAGAAATCAAAGGTTCTTCAACTGTAACTTGAATTATTTTAAGACTATAAACCGTTAAAAACAACAAATAAAAACAGGCTATACATGTTTTGTTACACGTGGCTTCTTGCCATCGCTTGCTTTCATCAGGGCCTTGATGGCCCTCGCCCTCATTTCCAACTCCAGGAGCTCCAGTTGTTGAATTGACGGCGGAGATGCCGCAGGTGCGCGACCTGATGCGGGTCCGCCTTCGACGGGCAGACAAACATCTGCAGGCTGCGGAGGTGCGCTCTGTTCTTGGGCTTCCTCTTTGCTCGAAGAGGACGAACACGCTAAAATCTCACAGACGCTTTTGTCTATGTCGCTTTGGATGTCTTTCTTTGCTCCCGCCGGCCGAGAGCCCGCGGGAGGTTTGGGAGCCGGCGGGTCCGGGTTGACGGCTGCGTCAGTGCCTTCCCTGCTGCTGTCCGTTACCTTCGGCGCCCTGCCCGCAGCTTTAACGGTGTGCTCCTCTTTGGGTCCCTCTATGTCACTATCATAAGTGTCTGCGTTTATGCTCAGGACGTCACTCTCCTCACCTGAACCACCACCCTCTGGTAAGAAAAAGACACCATTTTAAGTGCAAATGGTCCTTTTATAGCTTTTATTTTAATATTGACATATTTCAGTGCAAGGGGGATTTTTTTTATTGCGAAAAACATATGAATTACCTTGCTTGGGATCCTCAGTTTTTGCAGTTTCTTTGAGGCAAGATGTAGAGTCCACATTATTGACTTGCCTTGACGGGGTAAAAAAGAACAAAAAAAACAAAAATGAAATAAATACATAAAAGCATGAGAATACACCCTACTTTCACTCTGAGAAGTGCCCTGAATAAGTTAGCAAACCGTTGACTCACTGGCTTTCCAAGGTCTCTTCTGCAGTTTTGTCGCCATTTCCAGGTGTCAGTTCTTCCCCTAGACACAACAGCAGCTTTCGGTGAACGAAAACGTTTTGTTTTCAATACTGGATTATTTTAAGCACACGGTCTATAAAGTAAATAGCTGTGAAACTTTTGCCAAACTGGCCTGAAGCCTTACCTGCTAAGATCTGCGTGAGATTTTTCTCCGTTATCGGTTCCAGTTGTTCCCAGCACAGTGTTTTGATTTCCTCCAAACTACAGTCCTGTGAATGATAATGTGTTTAAATAGTCTCTTTGACAAATGGGTTGCTTTCGTGGGGGGGGGGGGGGGGGGGGGGGGGGGGGGGGGGGGGGGGGGGGGGGGGGGGGGGGGGGGGGGGGGGGGGGGGGGGGGGGGGGGGGG
>JAVQJL010078680.1:0-14928 GCA_036024295.1 Nannoperca obscura
CTTCCCTCAACAGTCCTAAGTAGCTAACCCCTACAGCTACATCTTCACTAATGCCAGTGCTCCACTCCACCTCCCAGTAACAGCGCCCAGTCAGCCCCTCTCTGCACAGAACCTGGGGAAGCTTTTTAAATCTCTGTGGACGGCCAGGATACGACTGCGAGGCTCCATTTGTCGCCTTCTTGTTCCCCTCGGACAGCGTGAGGGAGTTGTTTGCTGTGTCCAGGTCCAGAGTGAGATCACAGGAGTCTGGTGGAGGGAACCACACGGGACCAGGATTACAATTCAGACTTGTGGATTGTTATGGACATATTTTAAAGGATAAGCTCATATTTTTTAACATTCACTCACTCATACGTACTGAACATCGACAGTGCTGGACAGAAACTGTGCTTCTGTACAATTTGAGATACTTATCTATCTTCATTTCAAACTTCTGCTTCACTACATTTCAGATGGAAATATTGTACTTACACCAGATGAAATCTCTTCTGTCTGTTACACACTTCACGTCAGCGATGTCAGGCCTTGAGAAGTCATCAGTGACCAGAATGCCTTCCCTGTAATGGTAGATGGTTGCTCCTGTGTATTTCTTATTTGCAATGGCTGCTACCAGGAAGCAGAATCTGCTGTTGTTCTTCAAGCCTTTGGCAAGTTTGTGGAAAGCTTTGGCTTTTTCTTTCATTGTGGTGAAAACTTCATCTGAGAAGAACCACTGCTCACGTGCAGGTGAAGTGATACCCACGGGATCTTGTAATTTGAACTGATCCACGTAGTCAGCTAGTTCCTGAAGGTAGGGCTCAGTAGCTTCCATAGAGGTGAAAACAAAGCACAGAGCTTCCCCGACACCTGGAGCAAGAACCTCTCTGTCCAGCGCTGACTGGTTTGGAACGATCTTTATTCCCTCCATCGTTCCCACACAGCACCTGATGACATTGATTTCTCTCTCTTTATCTTCCAGCCACTTAGATAACTTCTCACGACTGAATGTTGACTTGTCTCTGTCTTCTAAGACCTTTTTTAAATTTGCTCTCATCTTCTTCACCTGCTCTGATCAGGGGAAGTTCCTTCACCATGGTCTGTTGGAGTTCTGATCTGAAAGAGACACACAGTGTACGGAAACGTCTCAACTTTTCATGAATGTGTGGGAAATCTTTCACTACTGTGTCCTCCAGAAAATCGATGCATTCTATTTCCAGATGATGAAGGTCCTCCAGAGCTTCTTGAGTCTTCCTCACCAGTCCAACGCTGATCTCACTCTTCAGTTCAGCAGCTTCTGGATACAGATTCTTCAGTGGCATCAGCCAGACCTTCAGTGGAACGCAGTTCTCTCCATGTTCCCCCAGAAGCTTTGGAAGTTGTGTGTAGGTCTTCACTGCATCTTGAAACGTTGAAGGGTTGCTTTCAAGAATGAAGTCTCCGTAGAATTTGCAGGAGAATTTCTCAGTCAGGGCTTTTTCTTTATCACTTAACTTAATGTCAACTTTCCCCTCAATATTAAACGAGGGGATCCTCTTTATCACAGCTTCCATTCTGCCCTGGACGTCCTGCACGCTGCTGGCTTCTAACTTCTCACTGTCAAACACAAAGAAAGCATTCGCCCCATAAAGGATGCCTGTGACTACATGTGTTGCAAAGCCCTTCTCAATAACATCCACCTGTTTGCTGTCCGTGGTCACAAGGTCGATCATCGACAACTGTTTGAAGACAGTGGTTGCTTTGTACTGACACGTCACTCTGCTCTGATTGTGGGATTTCTTCGTATCGCTCAGATACTTGGCAGATCCTCCAACTTCAATCAGTCCACTCAGGAAACTGGCCTTCAGAGAAGCTTCAACGTCCAGCAGAGACAACTTGGATTCAATGGAGTCAGATCCGGAAATTTCAAATTCACTGCTGTGCTGTGAGTTTCTAACTATGTGCTTTTGTAGAGTTGTTTCATCCCACAATGTTAAACCTATAGACAAAGACTGTGTTAGGGCAAGCAAAATATTTTTTAGTATTCAGTCATATATAGAGAGCTAATGTGGATCTTTGAAGAAAGATTGGTAGAAATGTGTAAGACAAAATAAACTGTATGTACTGAAGGCCTTAAAACAACCTCCCTTGTGATAAATAAGGGGTACCACAAGGTTACGTGCTGGGTCCTCTATTTGCACTTTACATAAACTATTAGGACTCCAATACAAACTTTTATTATCCATTTTTATGCAGAGTCTTGAATGCATTTGTCTCTCCTTCACATAAGCTAAAATGTGCCTGTTACCATTAAGATACGTTTGCATGTGTTTCTTTTATACTTGAAGGGACTGGGGGTTTAACATATGTGACCACCAGGAAGAAGTGCCATGGTTGGCAAAGCACAATGTAAACAAAACAAAGAAGAAATAAATTGATTTCAGTAACAAACTAAATAGGCGTATTTCCATTGTGCGGTCGGAAACGGACTTTAAACCTTTAACCAGAAGACAGTGAAAACACTTCTTCTCAGCCTGGTATTTGCTTACTGTTAAATTATTGTATCCACCTTTTTTAAATGAATAAAAGTTTCTGTCAACAATCCTGAGATAGATATCTAATCAGTGTTATTTTAATTCCCAGTCAAGATTTACCTGGGATCAGTTCGTCTCTCCGACCGTCATACAACATTCCTAAGGTGAAAGGTCGGCCCAGAGCAGCCACCGCCATGTCGTCTGAGGACAAGTCTTCTCACTGTTGGTAAAGATTCAACAACAGTGTATAATGATACAGCCTCTAACCTTTTGATCCAGATATCAAAGCATCGCTGTGCCTGTAGTAGACCTTCACAGAGTTGCTAGTGTGGCAGTAGACTTTTAGCAGCAATTTGTTCTGTTATCTAGCACACAGGCCGGTATATCAGGTGAAACAAAGGATATCTTGTTCCTCTAAAGGGTTCTGATATTTTATCAGAAAGTTTAAATGTGTTAAACTACAAATAAACGAACCAACTTTGATCTGTCTTTGATCCAGATATACAAAATCAAAGACAGTTTTCATATTTACTAAGTTTGCTTTATGTCTAATGTTAAATACCAGGATGGTTCGACTGTATAAAACATTAAAAAAAAACTGAATAAATGTATATTTTGATAATAACTGACCAAACAGAAGCAACTGAGAACCAAAAGAAATGTACCTGAGAACTCACAGCAGGTAGTTTCCACCAGGACGCTGGTTAGCAGAGTAAACGTCTCCCTGTAAACAGCACACGGCTTCAGTAACTGGGAAGAGTTGAGGACAGTCAGAAAATAGCATTAGCTGCTAATACTAGTGTTACTTGCCTTGTGTTGAAGCTCCTCTCTGTAACCTTACTGTCAGCGAACACGCTTCTTAAATAAGCAGTGAAAACAGGTGTGTGATTGTAGAGCTAGCAGGAGAGGGGCGGGTTGCACACACGTTTACTTGGGTCAGTTCTGTTGACATTACAAAAACATTAATTTCCTGGAGACTTACCGTTAGCTTAACCTTAAACTAACTTAACCTTAACCACTGACCCAAAAGTCGCTGTTTTCCGTTAGAAACACAGCTTTTGTCCCCAATTAACTGGACTTTTTCCAGTCAAACACACATCTTTAAAAGTAATCAAAGCTAAACGTTGAAATTTATCCAATGGGATGACGCTTTCAAGTTTTGAATTTCCTCTGAAGTTCACTTATGGTGCAAAGTTCTTCATCACTAATTTTACAAAATAAAGTGTTATGACCTTGAGGGTGCGGTTACCTTTTTCAGTTTTTCCAGAGAGCTAAAGATACATTGGCTAATTCCCACTGACGTTCTGATGACCCATGTTGTGTTTCTGTCAGTCAGTTATTACTGATAAACTGGTAAAAGAACAATAAGCTTCTTAGAGCTTATCTAGAATCAGATGGCTTTTGCTCCAGGATGTTTAACAAAACACTGGTACGTATCAACCATGACAGGTCACCCTCAGGAATTCAAGGAAGGTTGAGTAATTTGGATGAAGTTCTTTTCCTCATTCATTTAAAAATTAACTGCAAGTAAATCCCTAACAGTGCAGGGACTGAGCTTCACACACACCCCTACACCAATGCACCAGATGATCTGTCCACTAGATGGTGCACTTTATCCATCACCATCTACAGTGAACTCATGAGCAGAGGATCATTTATAAGTAATGTGTAAAAAAACAACATACGGTAATTACAGCAAGATACTTTACTTTTTTAAATACAGGCTTTTCTGTGATTATGCATTTAACAAATGATCATGTCTGAAAATGTACTGATGTGTTTACACAGATCAGATGTGAGCAAAGCTTTAACAACATCAACACACAAAACATGCTGCCGTAAATCAGTGCTAATAAGAACTGGAATAAACTTTCTCTGCACTTCTTGGTCCAGTCATTATTATCGAGGATGAGCTCATTACTTGGCTTCACTCGCTCTGTCAGCCCTCAGGGATTTCAGTTCCTGCTGGGTGGTCGACTGACTTCCTGACGAGGACGCCTTGTTCTCGCTGTCGCCCCCGTCCCGTCTGCAGCGCAGGGCACGGGGCAGCGAGCTGCAGAGGGCCTTCCTGAACATGGAGCTTGAGAAGATGTAGACGATGGGGTCCAGGGCCGAGTTCAGGAAGTTCAGCCCCAAAGACACAATGGTGAGCTGGGTGAAGGTGTAGAAGGAGGCGCAGTCCCACGGGCGATACGAGCGGATGACCCACACCCCGATGGTCGTCACTGTGGTGGGTAAGAAGCACACCATGAACACTGCGACGATGACGCCGCACACTCGCATCGCCTTTCGCACCTTGTCTTGTTTTCCCATCTGTCGCTCCTTCAGGAAGCTGGAGATCCGGATGGAGCAGAACAGCAGCATGGCCAGCGGGATGACAAACTCCAGCACCGTCAGCATGCGGTGCATGCCCACCAGGATGATGATGGCCCGCGACGCCTCTTTGTACGAAGTGAAGAAGAAGCACTGGGTGGTGTTGCCGCTGCCCTTGATGTGGCTGTAAGCCAACATGGGAACCCGAGGACTGATCACCAACGTCCAGACAAACACCGACACGAACCCGGCCTGACGCTTGGTCATGCGGTTGAACCGGTGGTGAGGGTGGACCACCTGCAGACAGACTTTGTCATTCAAGTGTGCAACAAGTGTATACAGAACACAGTGATGCATTATTTTACATAATTCAGAGCAGAAATGTGGCAAAGAACTGATGTTATATTGTCAGTCCTGCTGTTACAGCTTCTGTGCCATCAGCCTCAGAAAGACGGGATATTCTCCTTCAGGGTTTAATTAAAATAGCAAAGATAATAAAGACGTTTTAACTTTCTTGGAGTGGATTAAGGGCAACACACTGTACACTGATAGCATACAACGGGCATCAAAACACCTGCACCCAAGTATTTTATGAGGGCACACTCCCTCTACTGAGAAATATACTTTTGAATGTGAATGTTCATTAATGAAAATGAATGAAGGTCTAATAATATACCATGTACTCATCGCCTCACCTTAAAGTAGCGGTAAATTGCCACCACAGTCATGAGTGCGATGCTGGCCGAGCGGTTGGAAAACATCAGGAAGAGGTTGATCCGGCACATGCTGTCTCCAAACACCCAGTGGCCCCTGAGCAAGGCATCGATCCTCAGGGGCAGACTCACGAGGACCAAGAAGTCGGCAATGACCAGGTTGAAGAGGAACAGGTTGTTGGGGTTCCAGGCCTTCAGTTTAAAGCAGAAGATCCACAGTGCGACTATGTTTCCCAGCAGCCCCAGTATGACGTCAATGGTGAGGACGGGGGGCAGGATCACACCCTCCAGCTGAATCCCGACTGGTGGGCAGCCACCACCACCAGGGGTCGGGGTCGCCAAGTTTAAAATTGGGGTGGTGAAGTTTTCATTTTGCTCTAATTGCATTTTGGCAAATTGAGTTTTATATTTGTGTTAATAACTTAATAGATGAACCAGTGGGGTGGCAAATATTGGGAAGAGTGTAGAAATAGGATTATTTTTAGATGCTTCTAATTGAAACAGTTGTGGGTTTGGTGGTTGAATAAGTAGGAGGAAAAAGCAGAATGGCCACACCAAACGTTTAGAGATTTGGGAAATTTGCCACTTCCTCTTTTCACCTTCTTCTTTTCTGAAATCGGTGTAAAAAACAGACAGTTTTGTGTTTGCACATGAACCAGTTTCACTTCTCCACAGGTCAAATTTGATGAGTAATTCCGATGCACTATTATCTTAAGAACATTTTAAGAATAAGAACATTTAAACTAAAATGGTAAACTGGATATTTATAATATTTATTTTCAATTTACATCTGTCTCTAGTTAATAAAAATAATTTACTAAATTCAAAAATACTGACAACTCAACATTGAAATGCTTTCACAAATAAACTGTAGACTATCTTACAGCATATTACTTTAACAATCAAACCTAACATTGCAAGAAAAATACAATCAAACTAATGCTGTGAAATTAAGTGCTAACATAATATATTTTAACATGTTGCACATTAAAGAGTTTCCTATTAAAGAAGCATGTATAGATTAATAAAGTATTGAATACAGGATTATTTTAATATGACTATAATATTGGAGTAATGTCCGTAACTCACCAGTCAGCCGTATGAAAGGATTCCATTCATTAACTGTTGGTTGAAGTAATGGAGGGATGTACGAGTTCTGTCTCTACTTATGCCTCTTACAGGAGGACGTTCTTGTGTGATTGACTTTCATCAACCCTGTTGTCGAGCAGTTGCCACACTTGGAATAGTGCAAGCTGTACCAAAGAAGTGCCGTGTAATAGCAGAAGTCTTGTGTGAAGCCCCTTTCTCAAGACATTTCGCCAGCGGTGCAGAACTATAATTAGAAGATGAGGAGCACAACTAATCTGGCTGAGGTGATGTTCAGGCACATGTAAATTAAACTGTAGACTGTCATTGTTTAATTCAGTTCAAACATAAAATCTACTCCCTCAACAGTATCAGCAAGTAACACACAACAGAATAATTATGAATGAAGTTTCTACCATCTTGAAAAGCAAGATGGTAGAAACTATTCTGCTAACTTTGTTCGCGTAGGATGGAGCCTGTGTTTATATTGCTAATGCTAAAGTTAGCTTTTTTCTCATTTTTCCCTCCAAAAACAATGCGATGCTACACTATTTTAGCCATTAAGGCTAACATAAAGCTAAAATGTAAACCATCAGTAACATTAGCTGCTAACCTTAGCCAAAATAAAAGCCAACATAAGGCTAAAATGTAAAATACCACATTAATGACATTAGCCGCTAACTTTAGCCACTATAAAGGCTAACATGAAACTAAAACGTAGAATATAAAATATCAGTAATATTAGCTTCTAGCTTAAGTCATAATAAAGGCTAACATAAAGCTGAAATGTAATTCATTAGTGACATTAGCTATGATATGAATACACTTGTGTTTTCCCCCGCCGTCGCCTCTGATGCGTCACTGCTGAGGTACTGCAGGTCAAGCGATGTCCGACCTTTGGAAATGGGTTTCCTTCCTGTGTACCAATGTGCAAATGACGGAGGAAGTTTTGAAATCACAAGATTGCCGTTGTTGCTGTTGTGTTGTGTGACGCATCAGCAGCAGACTGTCGCTTTCCAGAGCTGATGTTGTTGTTTTTTTTACGACTTTCTCTAAGTTACAATAATATGTTCTTGTTTCCTCTAGTAGTTAATGAGCTCCACCTCTACCAGCTGCAGCATTAAAGTGATGAACACCATAATAACATCACTTTGGTACTTTGAGTGTATTTTGATGCTGATACTTTAGTACTTTTACTGAAGTCACATTTGAAATGCAGGACTTTGATTTCAGTAAAAGATGTGAGTATTTCTCTGATGTGAGCTGCTCCGATCCATTAGAATTTGCCCGGATCAGCTCTGATACTGATAAACATCTGTGACTATTACAGCTGACCCAGCGCTCGCTGTCTCCTCGTCTTCCCATCTGTCTTTTTAATCTCAAACAGTTTCCAAGTGATGATTCATACCCTGTTGTCTACTCACTCAGATGAAATTTGAATTTCAGTCTCTGCGTGCTGAATCCACCCGCCTGCTTTTAAAAAGAAATCTGTGCAGGTTCAGTGTTGACAGGTGAAAGTGAGGTGAGGCAACACTTAATGCATTTAAGCTTTTTAACTGCACAGCTGTGATCTGTCAGCTGAAGAAGGGGCGCTCTGCAGCCTTTTATAGTTTGCACTCTTCTGCAGTGTTGTGTGCATGTGCTGCTGTTGTGTGTGTGTGTGTCTGCGCGCATGTACTTCTGGTGTGTGTGTGCGCATGTACTTCTGGTGTGTGTGTGTGTGCATGTACTTCTGTTGTGTGTGTCCATGTACATCTGTGTGTTTGTGTGTGTCCATGTACATCTGTTTGTGTGTGTGTGTGTGTGTGCATGTACTTCTGGTGTGTGTGTGTGTGTGTGCATGTACTTCTGGTGTGTGTGTGTGCATGTACTTCTGGTGTGTGTGTCCATGTGCTTCTGTTGTGTGTGTGCGTGTGCATGTGCTTCTGTTGTGTGTGTGTGCATGTGCTTCTGTTGTGTGTGTTAATGTGCTTCTGTTGTGTGTGTGTGTGTGTGTGTGTGTGAGACGGGTATCAGCAGGGATTAGTGAGTAAAGGTAAGCATGTGTCTCTCCCTGTCTAGGCGGATTCCCGTCTCTCTCTCCTGCTCACACCGACCTCGTGTGAACCTCCGGCGCCGTCTCATCTCGTCTCCTCCTCCGATCCTCGTGGCGGGGTGACACTGCATGCGCGTGAGTTTGTGTGTGTGTGTGTGTGTGTGTGTGGTTGGTTGGTTGGGTTTTTTTGGTCTCAGACTGTCGTGCGATGCCATTACTCCCCCGGGACACGGAGCGATTTGATGGGCTGTCTCTACTCTACTGGTAAGCTAATTCCCTTCCTCCCCTCCTTTCCTCCTTCCTTCTCTCCTTGTGTTTAAAACTTGGCTCCTACATGTCAGGTGTTCGTGCAGCTGCTGTTCTGTGCCTGTCGTCGGGGTTTCCAGCGCGTTTACCGGCAGATGACTTTAAGTACACATGTGTGCGCACTTGTGGCTCTCGCATGTCAAAGGCAGAAACCAGCATTTTTAATACCAACAGAACGGATTCATGTCACTGCATCTGCACACTGCAAGTGTGGCTGTCAGGTATAAATCTCTAAATCTCCAAAATGTCAACTTTGTAGGAGTTTTAGACATCATCTACAGAGTTCTGCAGGATTTCTCCTCACAATCAGTAAATCAACCAATTAGTAGTCTACAGTTATAGCCTAATAATTGCTCAAGCTGTCTATAATCTATAATTGATCCTGTTCTATGTATGACTGCCTTGTATGGAGTAAACTGAATGTAGACAATCAGGCTTTAGCTGTAAAGTGACACCTGAATCAGCTCATTGACGATTGATCTGTCCTCATCCGATCACTCGGTGTCTGAACGTCCTGTGACTGCTGATAATCTGTCAGCATTGATCCATCTGCATCGAACATCCGTGGGGACTGCTTTTTATTTTCCTCTTGTTTATTTTATTTTGGAGCGACGACAGACAGGCAGACAGACAGACAGACAGACAGACAGCAGAGATTAAATATGGAAACACCAAACGCTCATAATGCCGGGTCTGATGAGACGCCTTCAGATCCTTCAAAAACACATTCAGGTTACGATAAAAACATCCACTGAGTTTAAACTTAAAGCTGCTATGATCAATATTTTTCTCAGAGTTGGTAGAGACCAACAACTGAGTGTAAAGTCAGAGAACATTGATCAGGCTGCAAACAAAGTAAGAAGTCAGTGGCGTGTTCGTTTCAATCACCGCACTGAAGACGAAGACTACAAATCTTTTATATAAAACCGTTTTAGCTTTCAGTATCATGAGGTCTGAGCCTTGAGATCTAATCGCTTTCATTAATCAGTTCAGCCTATTAAATAAACTCTGGTTAATCTGTCAGGAGGAGCGCTCCTCTTCTTCCTCCTCTTCGGCGTGGATGTGAAACTGGTCAGTGCCGGTTCCTGTCGGCCCGGTGGCTCTGCGGTGTTGTTACTGCGTTCCCACCTGGCAGCCGGCCTGCGTGTGATGTTAATCACTTACGGCAGGTAACGCAGATTATCAGGTATTAAGTGATCAGTTTAATTGCTCCCTCGTGTCCTCAGAGCTGCTGCCGATTCATGTTTTGCTTTTAGTAGAAAAAACACGAGGTTCGCTGATGAACTGGGTTCAGGTAAAAGGTATTCTGCCTTTTCTATTTCCTTCGTGGAGTCTTCGAGGGTCCGCTAGGTTCAGACCCGGGACCTGAGTCAATACTCCATTAAAGTAAGTCAAAATATTAAAATGTGTAAAATCTGTTAAATTACATTAAATTACATTATTAATACTGATGCATCCGTATTAGAGCAGCATGTTGTAGCTAAGCTTAAACCAAAGTGTGTTGAATCTTGTGTTAACTTTGTTGTTTACATGAAAACCGTGTCAAGTAGTTGCACAAAGAATGAAAGAAGAAAGCTTGATAATAAAGTTAAATCCCTGCCTATTTTCAAACATCCATTCAGTAATAACATCATGTTTCTTATCTCAGGAGCCTCAGCTGGTCTCTAATGAGAGAGAGAGATATATATATATAAATAATATAATATAATATATTTGGTTGTTGGCTGTTTGTTAAGATGGATAATGTTATCATTTCAAAATAAGCCTCTCCAGAGAGATCCGAGTGACCGCTCTTCACCTTGGGATCTTTATTTATCCCCTTCACTGTACATTATCCCTTACATAACACACTATATGTGACCTGGTCCAGAATGCAGCGCCATGTTTACTGGATTTTAGTGACAGATGTGTGAAGGGACTGAATTCATCTCCTTCACTTCTGTACTTCAGTCCACTTTAGAGGTTGTGCTACTGTACTTAAATATTTCCATTTGGAGACTTTTTCATCCACTACATTTACTCATAAAGAGAGAGAGAGAGAGAGACTAGAATTAATATAGTTTAGTTAGAGGTGCTTGCATCACAGAATTGACCATTTATAGCAAATAGTTATTTGAGGGCGCTCTCAAAGAAGGATTCTGTTGGGGAAATAATCCTCCTTAATAAACAGATGCAGGAACATTAAACCTGCAGTGGCTCAGAGACAGACAAACAGCCAAAAGTCTCTTATCCAAAAGGGGGGTCAGGCTGAGGGTCAGGCAGGAGGTCATAGAGGCAGAACAGATGGGGAATAATGGTAAAGGGGCTGCTTACAGGCGGGGGGGGGGGGCTGGATCAAATGACAGGAGAGGTAGCATGTGGCAAAGGCAGGGAACTGGTGTCAACAATACCAAAAGCTTAGCACCGTTCCCCATCACCTGACTCCCCAAAGGCTTCTGTAGAAGAGGTAATGTGACCGCGTTGTAGCTGCTTTATAGCCTAACTTTAGCTTTCTGCTTCTGGAGGTTGCATTTACGTTTCAAAAATCATAAAACTAAATTTGTGAATCTCGCTGAACAAAACGTGTGGATATCATAAACTTTTGTTTGCCACAGAGCTCTTTTACTGGCTTCTAACCGGGACCTCAGAACTTAATTTCGTGCAATCGCATGTGAGTGTGATTTGTATGGCAATAAAAATCCTTACATTTTCTACAATAATCCAAAATCCAATGGGAAAAACACCCTGTTGGCTTTTTGTAAAAGGGAACCAGGGCGACGCTAACTTCCTGGTACTAGTACAAAAATACTACATTCCTGCAGGAAGCTATTAGCCAAGCAGCGTATTTACCGACTCATTCCCATTCATTCTCCACCAGATCGTCTAATGGACTTGCTACTTAGCGGTCCAGCCTTAATCTCTGCCGGCCTGATCGCCGCCTGTTTGAACCCCTGACTGCCTTTTGGACTTGTGCCTGATCCCTAACAGGATAAGTTCACCCTCTCTTACTAACCTGCCTGGTATTGACCTCTGACTGTTTCAGGCCACGAGTAAAACTGAACTTTTAACTCCACCACTGAGTCGTGCTTTTGGCTCCTGTCCTTGTTCCACGGAGCCACTATGCAGTTGGTACGTGTGGTAACAACAAGGTCAGCTATACAGCAAAAGCTAGTTAACATGAACAAAGAAGACTGCTCATGTAGAATCGCAGCCTCCCCTTTGGTCCGTTTCAGAGAAAGCCGACTCTGGATTGTACTAGGGCGATGATGGACGTGAGGTTTGGAATCTGGGAACGAGGGACTCCAACGGATGAAGAGGAATCTACAACAGGAGAGAGGCTGCACAGATCTGGAGCACAAGGATTACCGTAACATAAGAGTGGGGAATGGAGGGAACTGTCTTTAGGGCCCCAAATACTCTCGGGCCGGCCCTGTGAAGTCAGGCTGTCCACGACAATACATGCTGTCTCCACACAAACTCTCTCTCTACACACACGTAAGCATCTGAAGCTCTGCTCACTCTGCTCTGCACTGACGGTGAGCTGAGCCTCGGGACCGGACCAGCAGACAGCAGGATCATGTTAACCACGTCTGAGGAGTCTCTTCAGCTTTAATCTGAACCCTATCAGCCACAGATCTCTCTGCACACACACACACACACACACACACACACTCGGGGCTGTCAAGGATATCATGATTGCTCTGTAATGTTCCTTTGATTGTTTTCAGTCTCTGTTTGTGTTGGGGCTTGCTAACATCCAGGTTACTGCCCGGTTGAACCGCCGTGCCGTTGAAGAGGCAACAGATTTGATTGGTTATGATGTGGCTGGGTGGAGGAGGGAGGGAGGGGGAGAAAATGACAAAATCCTGTGATGATTTGATTATGTTGTGCGGCAGGACACAGAGGAGAGAGAGCGAGAGGCTTTGAATGAGGCAGGATGTTGATATGTTGTTGAATTTGTGGTGTTTTTGCTTGTTGCCAGGACGATCATGGGCCCGCACGGCATCAACCGAGCCGTCCAGAGGCTGGAGTTCTGCGACTGCAAGAAGGGACTCGGTGAGCATCTTCCTCCTGACCTCTCTGACCTCTGAATCAGTGTTCACATAGTCTCACTTGTGTCAACAGCACGTCTGTCAGCAACGCACAGCTGCGTCGAAAGCATCCACGCGATGATTGGTTTTGTGTTTGAGTTCAGGTGTTTTTTTCCAGCTGCAACACATATTTCCTAACTCACCTGAGCTCGTCTGTGTGCTGCACAGGTGTGAAGATAATCGGGGGGTACAGAGAGCTCACGGGAGAAGAGTTTGGCATCTACATCAAGCGGGTAATAGGCGGTGGGTTGGCAGCTGTGGACGGTAGGTAGTGTTTTGTCCTTTTGTGTTGTACATGGAAAGATACAGTTATTGTCATTATTATCCCCACTCATCAGATCTGTCTGAATGTCACTCTGTGTTCCAGGTCGGCTTAAGTCAGGTGACCTGATTTTGGATGTCAATAACGTCAGTCTGATAGGGGTGACCAATGAGAGGTGAGTTTGACGCTTGCAGTTTATAACTGTGTGTGTTTGTACGTATCTTTAGTTAAGAGGTATGTATGTTTAGCATGTTAGCTACAAGCTAACAGAGCTGCTAGCTTGACTGTTGAAGTTGTTGAAGGGGGATTTTGAGCGACCAGCAGCAGCATGTATGTTCTGTATACTGTATGAAATGTGTCAAAGTCTATTCACCTGATGACATCAAATCTCTGTGCTGCTTCCTGATAGGGCGGTGGAGATCTTGAGGACAGCCTCACTCTCTAATCACATGTCCTTGCTGATTGCCAGAGACGATGAATCCAGGTAGGAGTCACTGTGATGTTGTTGATCACCTGGACTCAACCTGCACAGTTCCCATGTTGTGTTTCAGCAGCTGAGGTTACCTGAGGACACGCCTCGTGATCTGTTACCTGCAGGAGTCCGAATACAGTAACAATATTAAGGTGCTTGAGTTATTGCACAGCGTTACTGTTGTGTTTGTACTCGGCCATAAAAGGTTGGGAGCCACTGGGTTAGAGGAGAGGAGAGGCAGGTCTTATTACCTCCAGCTTTGACTGCCTATTGACATGAACCACGTCCGTAGTTTGATCCGTCCTTGGTGTAAACTTGTGTGCGGTTCACCAGCAGAAGGTAAACTGACTTGGCACTCTTGCTGTCCCCTTTGCTTTTCCACGTCAGCCTGCCACGTCGAGACAAACTCACAGTGACACAATCGGGACGCTCTGTTGTCTGACAGCAGGAAAAGAGCTCCGGACCATCAGATATTCAAAGCAACACGGAGATCAGCAGAAACAACAGAAGCAAGCAGCCTCAGTTTCCGGGTTGCACCTTTTGCAGGATGCTCGGCAGACTGCAGTTGTTTTTTCCACTTCAACACTTATTGTTAGATTCAGGCACACGAACCAAAGAACAATCTGTGTGGATGCAAGTCGGTTGGCATGTGTCAAACTAGTCTGTCAGCCAGTTCCCAGCTTTGCATATTGGTGGTTTTTGACTCGTCACAGAGGCGTGACGTGGCGGAGGGAAGGAGGAGGAAGGGTTTGTTGTTGAAGTGAAGGACAGAGATGGAAGGAGAAATGTTTGGAGGCGTCAGAGAGGAGATGTAGGAAATGAGCAGATTCAGATTCAGTGAGGAACAGAAGGTGATTTGAGGTGCAACCTGTTAAAAAAAGTTCCTGGCTTACGGCGGTTGATGGGAAGCGATTGTGTTGTTGTGACTGCAGAGGAAAGGTCGACCCACCTCTGGCAGAGAGAGGAGTCCTTTCATTTTCATCCTTATTATTACGAAACCAGCAGTGTGTGTGTGTGTGTGTGTGTGTGTGTGCGCTCGCCGACACGTCCAATATTCACCTCAAAGCTCGACCTGGATTGTTGCAGAGATTTGTTTCACACATAAAACAAATTATGATTATTATCTGCAGCTGCCCCACGGCGGGACGGCGTGTCACAGCGAGGACAGGGGGGGGGGGGGGG
>JAVQJL010078682.1:0-17349 GCA_036024295.1 Nannoperca obscura
AGATAGATAGATAGATAGATAGATAGATAGATAGATAGATAGATAGATAGATAGATAGATAGATAGATAGATAGATAGATAGATAGATAGATAGGTAGGTAGGTAGATAGATAGACAGACAGACAGACAGACAGACAGACAGACAGACAGACAGACAGACAGACAGAAAGAAAGAAAGAAAGAAAGAAAGAAAGAAAGAAAGAAAGAAAGAAAGAAAGAAAGAAAGAAAGAAAGAAAGAAAGTAGGGAAGAGCAGTGACAGGGTGCGCTCCAGCTCCTACCTGGGAGGTGAAAATGTTTAGGGGTCAGAGAAAGAGGCGGGGTGACTGGCCGGCTGTCGGGCCTGAGCGGGAGGGGGGAGCTCCGGCCACTTGGCGGGTCAGTGCCTCCAGTGAGAAGAACCAAGAACAGAACATAAGCAGGGATACTAAAGGGGAACCACAGTCTGAACGGCGCAACACACAGGAACCAACGAGACCAGCTGAAGACATTCTGGTTGGCTTGGGTAAATGCAGTTAATGGAGCTGTATACTATTTGCAACATGAAGGTACAAAAGCGGCTCAAACTAGCAGAGTTTGAAATAGTAAGATTAAATGCTTGGGAGATATGTTATGAGTAATGAAGTATACTGTTTGTTAGTTTGTCATGTAATATGAATTCATGGTTCAGTAAGAATTCACAATTAAGAAGTTACTACCTCCCATCATGCAACAGCAAACCTATATTACAAAACCTTTATAATAATCTCAGCCTTAAAGTTTACTAGGGTCTGGAGACTCATTCTAACATGGTAAAAATGTCATCCATCATCCAACATTTAGGGGAACTGTCAGTTTGGATATTAGATTTAGATTACTAATATCTCTCAAGTGCATGCAAAGCTGCAAGACACAAACACAAAGAGCCTGTCAGCTACTGTGGCAGAAGCTGTGTTAGTCAAAGGTGAATAGGTGCGTGCTAGTTAGTGAAGGACCAGTGCCTTGGCTGCATGGGTTTGACCATTCAGGACGAATAGTCTAATGAGAAATGGTCATGGATCCAGAATGACAGATGGGGCATTGGGAGGTGGCATCCCAGGTGACGATGGAGATGATGTGTTGCCTTGGGGGAGCAGCAGAGAAGAGTGGAGTGGGGCCCTTACCTTGGCTATGGGGGAGGAAGTGGTGTCTGAAAGGGGAGGTGGGACGGGAGTCACTATTTCTGGAGCCCACACTGTTACTGCACAAGGAGGAGCAGAGCTTCTGCATGCCTGTCAGAGCCTCTGCAGAGAGGGAGGGTGCGGGACAGGGGACAAAACCCCAGGACCAGGCAGCAGAGGTGGATCATTTGGGGAGGAGATAGAATCGAGACGGTGAGGGACAAAAGAAAAGGAAGATAGACAGGATTCAAATGTTGAAAAGAGGAAATAAAAGACACCCAAAGTGAGAGGTAGGGAGTATTTAAGATGAACAGTAAGAAACAAGGAAAACCACTACACTTTAAAACCAAACTTTTTAATGGAAATAATAAACTCAGGAGAAATTGTGTTTTTAAAGGTGCAAAACTAACTTTAAGGTTGTTATTCTGCAAAAGGAGTGGTTGTTCATCATGTCAAACCAAAGTATAACAAGGAAAAAAACAATCACATAACAACCCAAAGTCAGTTTTGGTGAAGTTCCCCTTTAAAGTGGTAAATAGATCTGAAGGAGGGAAGAGAGAACCTTAAGGTGGAGGGTGAGTGAACTCATCCACAGTGTTTTAGTAAATATCTCATTGATCCACCTCATAAAAACCCTGAAATCACCTCATTTCATTGCAATGTAACAATATACATGTGCTAACATGCACGTACACAAGTATGTAAGTACTCACCTGGCCGGTGAAAATGCTGTGGTGACCGTGACAAGGTGGGGGTGTAACCATGGCGATTATAAACTGGTGATCCTATGGAGCCCTGACTGGTGGACCTTTGGAGAATGCGTTCCCTCCTGTCGTAAGAGCCCTGACACACACACACGCGCGTTACAACACAAACTGCTGGAATTAATTAAATACATTATATACAGCATTTACATCGCATACATGGGACAGTGAATATGACAAAATGATATGCTCACCTCTCCGGGTGGGGTTGGTGACATGTTTCTTGAAGACTAGGAAGAATCAAACAAGTCTGAATTATAACTTTATTTTAAGACCTTCTTAAAATAGATTTAGATCAAATTAGACATTTTCCATAGAGGCAAAAGAGCTCAGATAGCCAGACGTAAATACCTATCTGCTGATTTTCCAAATTTTTTGCAAGCTGTGTACCTACAAGGTATATGTTCTCTTTTTCATGTGATGCACGTCTGCTTTCGCCCTTGCAATTTAGCATAATTTATCATCATCAGCATGCAATGAAGTATCTTACCTTGTCGTCTGGCAAGGGGGAGCGCTCTCTCCTGGCAGTGTGGAGCTGTGAGGGACACATAAGTTCAGTACAGCATAAAAGCTTTAATTACTGCATGAAAAACATCACACAGTCAGTAAAAACTCTGTTGTATTTGTTTTTTTCATGAGGAAAAGTCCTTAGCCCACAACAAAACAGAGGATAATGTGAGGAAGATTTCTCTTAATGCACAGTACTGTATGTGCATAAAGATGGCGTGCATGCAGGAAAAGATGCATGCGGTCTGTATTTTTACCTCTCCCACACTCTCTTGTCTCTCCTCTCTCTCATCCAGGGAGGTGGAGTACAAAGGTTCATAGGTAATAAGATCAGGGCGCTCAATGTCATAAATGGCTTTGACTTTTGGAATGGCAGCTAGGTCTCTGTAATCAAGGATCTCATTGTCTACTTTTGCCTAGGGAGACAGATAAAGACAAACATGCATACACACACAAGGGTAAATTGAGATTACTACTGAACAAGGTGTAACTTTTAAAAGGGGCTGTTATAAAAACGGGATTTTCTGTATCAAAACAATCTATTTACACATATAAGTCCATAACATTTCTTACATAGATCGTGTGACCTGGTGAGCCAGGTATGCTTGAACCAGGTCTGGAACAAATACTCTCGGATGACGACCTCGTAGGCTGTGAGAAGAAGACACACGAGTGGCTGTTAGTCACAACAACGTCTGTCAGGCAGTCAGTCTCCCGTGATCCACAGCCCCCTGCCATCTGCTTATCACCGTGATTTTTAACCAAAACACTCCAACATTAGACTGTTTGGCCTTTATACTGTATGAGCGATGAGAGGGAATTGCAAACCCTGTATTTGGGTTTTGTTAATCACATGAAGCACTTGAAATACTAACATGTCATCTCATGATTAGGTCATTCATTTGCAAATTTGCAAAGTGAATGAGTGCTGGATCGCCGTGATTTCATGTTCTTAAGAACCTCATGCCTGTTTATGGGAAATGAACAGTTTGGATGGCAGCAGCAGGTCTGAATGTAGCGTTAATAAATGAGCTTTTCACCTAATGGGTAAATTCAGATTTAGAAAAGACAAATTAGTCCTCTGTGATATCGTGCCTGCTCCTCCAAATGTGTGTGCATCTTTGTTTCATGCACCTTTGATATGAGCGTAGTCTAAGGTGTTAGAAAACAAGACTGAATGGCTCCGGATGACACACAGAGAAGGCACTGCAGGCTGTCTCCAGCAGAGGGCAGCATACAGTGCATCGTGTCCTATGTATATGGTGGAAGACAGGATGAGGCCATCTCATAGCCAATAGCGAATACAGTACCTGCCTTTCTGTTTTTTGTAGGAATAAGAGGGACGGAGGCAATAGCTGTGGAGGAAGGGAGAGGGGGGTTCACAGGACATCACACAGGGGTTGTGCCTCTCCAGCCCGACTCACAGTTCACACATACATCAAGGCGAACATGTCAACATGTAAATACACACAAACAAATATTTGTACACGCACATGCAAAGGCACACGCACACGGACACACACACACACACAAACAACGCCTCAATAGGCAAATTATTTAAACCACAGTAGGTTAAAGTTTTACAGTTCAACAAGGGAGCGGTAACAGCTTGTGCAGTATCCCTTGTTACATATTCCAAATTCCTATATTTTCCGGTAAAACATTGTCACGAGATGTGAACATAAAGATGCTTTCAGTAAAGACAAAGTCATTGACAATGGAGTCAGTGACGCCCAAATTCCTACCCGCTCCCTGTGTCGCTCCTCTGTTCTGGTGGTGTTCTTGCAGCCAGGATGCCAGACTGTTGATCCTGAGAAGGAAGACGGAGAGAAAATACATACATACTTAAGTAAAGTATATTAACATTATTCAAATGTGAGGTTTATATGCATATATAACTAAATGTTCAGTGTGTTATGTTTTATTAATAAATGTTTGTTCATTTTCCACATATAAAGGATTTAATTAAAGGCCGTCTAAAACACATCTGATAGACAGCACATAGAAAAAATGCAATCACGCAAAACAAAGTTTAAATTCCTGTATCCAAGTATCAGCACTATGATGGAGAATGCAACATTTTGGTCATAGACCTTCATCAGGTATCAAACTCACAATCACCTTTACGTTAAAGCTACAGGCTACAACAACTACAGTTTTTCTGTATTGCTAAAACACTTAACCACATTCTGTGAACCAAATGCGTGTTTTTACACTCATATTTTCTGGAGCTACATACCCTGAACACAGTGTTTTCCATGTTTTGATGTAGTGTGTAATGAATACTTTGTAGTGTTTTTAATCTGACAGGCTTGTGTAGTAGTTTTGAGCACATTTAAAGGCGATTTGAGGCGATTGTTTAATTTTACAAGAAGAGTCAGAAGTTGTAGTTTGAAAATTGGTGTTTGTGTTTACAGTTTTGTTAACAGTTTTGAGAAAAGGGTGGACGTTTTGAAGAAACCTGTTTAAGCAATTGTGAAAAACTGTAAGCAAAAAAGAGTATTAAAAATATGTGAATCCTGAAAAAATCGATTACTAATTAAGATCACTTGCCACATTGTGCAGGAATCATTCTTTTATTCGTCAAACTTTCTTTCACAAATTTAAGGAAAAGCCTACATAAAGGAGTGGGGACATGTAACAATAAAAGATGCTTCCACACATAGGCTCACTGAATGGTTTGAGTACGAAAGTGAAGTGAAGTTGTGGCCTTTGCAGCTCCCAGATTTCAACTCAGGTGGAGATGGGAGATCTTCAGACAGCACTCTCCACCACCATCATCAAAACATTAAATGAGGGAATATCTTTAATAGTTTCACAGACTTATAGACTTTCCAGCACCTTACTAAGACTCTTTTACTTCACTTCACTTTAATTTCCATGTGGTCAGAGTCGATGGTATTTGTTTTCAGTATTGCATTGGGAAACAGTGTCAGCAGCACAACCTATAAGCAGAAGTCTCATATAATTTCTTTTCATTTGTCACCAAACTATATACTGTATATATTCACATGCTTGTTGGTTTATAATTTTTTTAATTTAAATTGGTTTACCTAAAGGATTTTACATATGTTTCATCCACCTACTCAAACTCAAACTACAGCATGTAATTATTCAATTTCTGTTAAAGATAACCACAAGTTTAAGTAACAAAATGTTCATGTGACAGTGAAAATACAGGTAGGTCCACTCACCTTGCAGATACATCTCTTCTCCTTCTGTGAACATCTGATTGCACCTGCTGCATCGCGCACAGCTGGGGTGGTAGTGCTTATCTCCTGCCTGAAAAAACACAGAGCGCACAAAACAGACTTGACATCACAGGGGAAAAAAATCAATGAGGCCTGAAGTGAAGCTAGAGAAGCGGAGCTGCGACTTCCAGGAAATAAACCCAGTGCTCTACCTGCTCTCAGCTACATTTCTTTCCCCTAGCATCCACAAACCCTGTTAGTGCAGGGGACAGTTTCATCAGACCCAGTGTACTGGTAACCACTCTCCCTTCCTTCAAGAACAACTATTGCTGAAACTGTGGCACTGGACAACGGTTAGTGAGCATGTTCCCCTGAATCCGTTCTGCAGGCTTCCTGTAAATAAGGTGTTTCTCATCAGTTCATGCAGGAATGTGAAATCATTTAATGTATTCCAGTCATATTCTCTTTCAGCAAGAACTTGAAATGGTAAGACGGCTCATACTGAATCTGACCACCATGACATCTGCCTCGTTTGACACAGTTAACCTGCCTTTAGACATCTGAATGTTCCTCTTTGTGATAACCCATACAATGCAATCCAATAAAATGTTCTGATGGCTAGAGCACCTGAATTTCCATCTACACTGATGTGGCACTTTGCATGCAGAGACTGTATAACAGCCCTCAGTAACATTTCAGCTGGCAAATGGCCACTCACCGATATGGAGCCACTGACTATTATTTGCATTTTACAGTTTACTATATCAAAAAGTCTACAGAGTGACTATAGCAGACACTTCATAGCACCTCCTACCCAATTCTCTCCTCACGTGAACTGTAAAGCTGAATATCTCTCTCAAGGATAATAAAGGTACTTATGCTATATGTCTAGTATGTCATTGAATACTCTCCCTATTTCTCTCCACTTTTAATAGCTGCATTAATTACACCTGCTTTAAAAAGCCATTCACATTGCACTCCCATAGGAGGAGACAATATGAAAACCCACCGATGGCTACACAGTATTTGACCTGGGTCTTGGTCGGTGATTAGACTGTCAGACAGACTGCTGTGGTTTTGGTCCCACTGATC
Source organism: Nannoperca obscura (assembly GCA_036024295.1). NCBI lineage: Eukaryota > Metazoa > Chordata > Actinopteri > Centrarchiformes > Percichthyidae > Nannoperca > Nannoperca obscura. The sequence continues at coordinate 6,693 of JAVQJL010078682.1, forward strand.
CACTGGCAGCAGCTCAGGGGTGAGATGCCGAAGCCTTTTCCTTTTGTCATAAAGGCCTGCCTTAGTGCTGGATTACTGTAAGCCTAGCTGGCTGGCTAGCAGTGACATTTTCATACCATCAAATGACACATAACTCAGCGTCTGATTGGATCACCGTCTACAGAACAGACAGGCTAGCGCTTGTTCAAGAGACCAGTGAGCAGAGAGAACGTCAAGGACAGAGGTGCTGATAACATTTTACATAAACACGGCTCAGACAACATTAATAACACTCAAACAAGAGTTTCATAACAGCTGCATAACCTACAGTATTAATGAATAATGATCACATTAGGTATTTTATGTAATATTTATATAATTTGCAGCAAAACAAGCTTGTCTGAGTGTGTGCAAGCATGCATATTTAGGCAGCAGTTGGAAAGATGGAAAAATCTCCTAAAAATTAATCTTTTAGTTGAATACAGTCATGTCAAGAGTCTATTTGGCTCTGTGATGAAGAGATTACACCGGAGATTATAAAACTACATTTCACAATTCCACTCCAATGCAACATCCTCTGTCTGCACAGGAAGCAGAATGTCACCAGCAACTCTCAAAATGTGTTAACTGTGAACTTATTTCTATGTACATTGTGTAAATCCACATAATGCAATCATTTGAAACTTTAGGTATACTTTTCAAATGTATCTGCAGTGATTGAAGTTCTTAAATAAACTTTAAGTACTCAAATTAATTTTATAAATTAAAAACGTAAAAGTATTTGTTCTCTTAGAGTTTTTTCAAACTTACCGTCAGCAGGATTCAGAAGAAATCCAGTTAATTGTCTGTGTCTGGCTGCACAGAGAGACATGTGCCTGTGCTTGGGAGCCAATCAGAGGGATGTTGAAGAATGTGGGGTGTGTGTGTGTGTGTGTGTGTGTGTGTGTGTGTGTCTTACCTCTAGCACCTTCCCTGTGATGAACTGATGACACGCCTCACACTGAACTCCAAAATGGATCTGGTAGTCCTTCTCACAGTAGGGGGCGCCATCCCTGAGGCGAGAGAGGCAAATCTAAACACCAGGGACTTGACAGTGAAATATCATATTGTGTGTAAACCTTATGCAGGCCTAAAGCTGACCCAAGTAGCCTGTAATTACAGCGGACAGGAGCTGCTTACTTGCTGATGTACTCTCCGGTCAGCACTTTGCTGCAGGCCTTACACTTAAAGCAGCCCAGATGCCACTGTTTGTCCAATGCTAGAAGAGCTTGTCCGTTCTTAATGTCCCGACCACATCCTGCACAATCTGTGAAAAGCAAAAGTGGCATGGCTTAAAAACACATAAAGTGGTCTCACAACAGAAACTACAAAAAAAGGAGAGAGAGAGAGCAAGAAATCAATGTAGAGTGAATTATTACTCGCTTGAAGGTTTGTTTCATGTAGAAACACAGCCTTTAATGGGCTCACAGTATTAACCAGGAGGGAAACTATCGCATGCAACGAGTGAGACATCTTGTCAGTTATGACCCAAGACACTAGATGGTGATAGAGGGTAACCAACAATGTTCTGACAGCTGCCTCTTTCTATCATCCACATCTCTCTCACCATGGCTCTAAAAGCTCCATCCATATCCAAGTAGGGTCCTGAGGCTCTAAAAGTGTTGGGGGTTGGTTTCTAAAAGAACAATCGTCTTGTCATCTCTTCTTTAATGAATAGAGGATGAAAGCAACACAGAGCCCACTGCAATCACAGGGGACAATAACTACGTAGGGGCGTAACGAGGTTGCCATGATGACGTGAAGAGAATCAGCTTGCCTTATTTATAGGTGACCTTGTCTAAAAGCTCTTCAAACGCCAACAGAGAGACCAGTGGGGGTGAGAGAGGGAGAGAGAGAGAGAGAGAGAGAGAGAGAGAGAGAGAGAGAGAGAGAAAAAGAAGAAGAAGAAGAGAGGAAAGAGAAAAAGATAGGATGAGAGGAGTTGGAAGAGGAGTCGTTTGAGGGCTGCACATTCTCTGTTCCAGAGGAAAGGAAATGCATGGCCATGCATTATTTAGCAAGGCTTGTCTTGGTGTTATTCATAAAGGAACATGGCTGCTCGAGCACAAACACTGTTTCACGAAAAGAGGCAAGAGAGGTGAAGAAACTCCCTGAATGATACCCCTACATCATTCAGTGTTCAAGCATAACTGGGTTGCAGGAGAGCTCCTTACAAAGTATCCTCTGCTATACTTTACTGTTGTGTGGAACTGTACAAACTACACATTTACTTAACCCCTTAGTGTTTTCTCTATTTTATTTCCCCCTAAAGGAATAGACATTTTGAGAGAAATGCGTATGGCTGAGAGTTAAAGGAGAAGAATGATACCACTTTCACAATTGTCTGTTCAATATAAAGCCACAGCCAGCAGCCAATTAGCTTAGCTTAGCGGCTGCTGGAAACAGGGGAAAACAGCAAGCCTGGCTCTGTTCAAAGTTACTAAACTCTGCCTACCGGCACCTGACAAGTTTGAAAGTTATATCTCATTTAATCCGTACAAAAACCAAAGTGTGTATATGTTTTTCAGCAGCGTCATTTCATAAAATGTAAATATTATAGATGTATTGTACTTTAGTTTATACACATTTCCCCATGACTCTTTTGGTTTGGAAACTTTTGGATGTCCAGAAGTATTCAAAGTAATATTTTATTGGTTTGCACAATGTTTGGCTGCTCAGCATGAGTTAATAATGGCTGCACCCACCATCCGTCTGCTGCTTGTGAAGAGGTTAATGTTCATGATTCCATATTTATAAAGGTTTTAAAGTCTTGAATAGATTTGAACATTTTGGTTGGTGTTAAATTCAAGTTAATAATGTGTGGGCAAGATGAAATTATTCTTCACAGCACAAATAGCACAGCTAAAATGACAACAGTTACATTAAATGTCATGCATGAATCATGCCTGAAAGTTCTTTTTTCAGACTTTTACTTTTTCTAAAGCTTTTTTTAATTCCTTCAAATAATCCACTTTCACATTGAATTATACCGCAAACTTCCCAATTCTGTGTGGAAGCTAAAATAGCATAATGTGAAAACCTTCCTGTGCATTAAACCTATGTGCATGTGTAATAGACAATGGCTACTTACTGCTGGAACCCAGGATGTCCTTTGGTCCTGGAGACATGGGCTCGACACAGTACTGACACAAACAGTCCTTCCCGTTAAAGGTCACCCTGTCCCCGGCAGGGAACGGTCGTCTGGAAACGGGTGACAGCAACAATCGGTCAACAAGCCATGAGCTGTGGCTCCGTAGTAAGTGTAAGAGTTTATTGGCTGTGGCTTGCAGGCTGTCTGATTCTGCTTAAGATGACAGGACCTGATGATGTGGATGTGTGTCAACACTGTGTGCCCGAGGAGTCAGATGATGCAGACATTACACACAGCATGGTACTGTACACTGTCTACTGGAATGTCTGCCATCTTGGACTTCAACTTTGTTTGTCCATCACATGATTCTGAGTAGAGTATCATTATTAATGTATTGAGAAGCTGTACAGAAATGCAAGAAAGTAACATCTATGTAACTTTACAGAGTGGCATTTGTGGAGATTTTGGTAAGAATCACTTGATATGATGGAAACCAATGAGTAATGATTATTCAGGCCAGAGATATGTTTTAAGCACAAATTCAATCAGGAAGTATGAGATACTTTCTTATAAAAAGAGTATTGACCTATGGCACTTTCCAAGCCTCTTTAAATGTCTGCCTGTTTCTTCTCTTTTAAGGCCTACATTTTGCTCTGTGTACGTGTACAAAGAGTTTTCCAAAGCTACAGATGAATACCTGTATATTTTACAATGTAATTATATTATTTCTACAATTCACAAGAATTAAGTCTCTCTGGTTTATCAGCTAATATAAAATGAGTCTGTGTCTTACTTGCAGATGGTGCAGACAAAGCAGGCGGGGTGGTAGGTCTTGCCCAGGGCAGTGACCACTTCCCCCTCCACAAAGTCCCCACAGCCATTGCAGCGGGTGCCGTGCATGCGTTGGTAGTCCAGCGTGCACAGATACTCTCCATTCTTCATGAAGAAGCCCCCCTGGGCGAGGTCACAGCCGCAGACTATACACGACACACACGTTTATTCATTTAGTGCTCTGCCCATACAACACATAAAGCATCCAACTATCAAGCTGCCCAACTCCTACACGCATCAATGGCTTTGTTAAGACTTGCTAGTCTGTGTAATCCTGAGAGGCTCACTGACTGCATGAAATGGATGCTGACAAAAAAATCAGCGAAAAATAGATTTTAACAGCTCTGTGCATTACCATGTGAAGCGTAACGTAAAACCCTTTCTCAGCGGTGTTCACAGTCACGAGAAAAAAAAACCCTGAACCTTCTCCCTTTGGAGGAACTCTGCATTGAGGGTGTGTGGATTAATCAGCACTACTACTGCAAGGTCTTTTCATTGTCAGTGTGGAGGTAGATTGTTACATGCAATAACAATTCTACAATTGTCTAGCCCAGGAAATGGCCTTGATCTGTTTCTGAAGATAACAGAAGAACTCCACACTACATTGTCAGTCTCCAACAAGCTTCCTTCCATTCAAATATAACCTTGTCATCTACACAAACATGAAAGACTAGCAAAGGAAGAAATACTACTTATGGAACAATTGAGAGTTTGGTATATTTAAATGTTGCTGTGTTGGGTTCTGGGTCTGCTGATCAAATTAAAGATTGACAGTACCGTAGGAAATATGGCAATCGAAAATTTGAATGTGCAATACTACAATCTCTTTCATCTCTGTAATATCAAGCGAGACGCTCAGGTTGGTTAAAGATTTGTGGCTTTTCATTTTTTTGGCTGGTCATGAATCAACTTAACATGACATGCCTTGACCATCACCTCTGTGTGTGTGTGTGTGTGTGTGTGTGTGTGTGTGTGTGTGTGTGTGTGTGTGTGTGTGAGAGAGAAAGAGAGAGAGAGACAGCATGGTAACAAGCTCACAGTGACAAAGCTAACATGCTGACGTTTAGCAGGTTTTATGTTTACCATGTTTACCATCTTAGATTAGCGTGTTGCATGCATAAACGTTTGCTAATTAGCACTAAACACAAGGTACAGCTGAGGCTGAAGGGAATGTCATTAGATAAAATAAATGGTCATAAAATAAACTATTGGACAAATTCAAATTTGGACCTAATGATGGTTCAATGCAGAAAGGTACAGGATATAATTCATTCTGACCGACGTGAATGTCTGTATCATATTTCATGACAATCCTTCTAATAGTAATAGTCGAGACATTTCACTCTGGGTGAAATCATTTAGGGTGTGGTGCCTGACTATAAAAACAAATCATGGCTTAAAATAGCAACTCATTATCCATGTGACATTATAATACTTTTCTATTGAATAATAGTATTATATTATATTCCCATAACCTCACATTACCTATCCAAAAGTGTCATTAAAGGGACATCGGTTATTGTACTAGCAATAAAGCTGAAAACATTTCCCCTGGATTTTTGCATTTATCAAAATTACTGCATATGTTGTAAACTCCACATATGGTTTGTATGTTCACCATTCAGATATAAGGTGTGTCTGAATGTACAGTGTTTCAATCACATAATGAGCCACATGTAATCCAGCATTCCAGCACCACAGAGTCAGCCTGGGAATTTAATAGCCTTTTGGAAATGCCACAGCTAAGAGGGAAAATATTTTGACGTTTGAGACGACCACACCTAATCATTCTTATGCAATGAGCCACGCTTAATCCTGGGGATGAATGGGAGAGAGTGAGGGAGAAATTCAAATTTAATTGCATTAGGGCTCATTGGTGATGAGATTAGCTTGTAAACTAACTGAGTCGAGAAAAAATCAACAGTGGAGATTTGGTGGCCTTTCAATGGCCTGTGATGACCAACCATCTCCACTATACAACAGATTCATTACATAAAATGCATTTTGGAAACTTAAGAGGGTCCATTTATGAAATTGAAATGAAAGTGAATTCAGGGAAACGGAAGGTTTTGTTTTTGTGCTTTTTGTGGAATGAGATTAATGCATGCAAAAAGCAGCTGTTTATAATTGTGTGCCAAGGGATGGTGACTCTTAATAACCTGAGTGTCAATAAGCCTAACATGACCACAACTGACAATTATCATCAGTCCTCCTACAGTTTGGGGACTGACAACAGCACACACGCATTTAGAGCAAGGACTAGGAGGACTAGTGTGTTTTTAGGTTATTAAAGCTGCTATTTTTGACAGTTGCTAACTTGCGTGCGCACACACACACAAACTTATAGTACCACCGACTCTCTAAAGGCATGTATATCCACTTGTAAAGGTCAAAATAAGCTACTAATCTCTGTGTTTGCTTGTGTTATTCTGGGCCCGTGGTGAACTAAGCTAACTCTAGAATAGTACTCAAGTCAAAGATTAACTACATGGGCTTCCGCGGGGCAGGTTAAGCCTACAGCAGAGAGACTGCTTGGTTGGTTGTGGGCAGCTACATCGTAATCATGCCAGAAATCCATCAGAAATAAGGCTAAATGCAGAAGGATTTGCACTGTCACTTGTCATAGCTGTCTGGGTGGTACTTTAATTGAAGTATGTAGGTCTGAGAATTGAAGATGAGTCATGCCACCATGTATTCCCCTCATGGATGGAAAGGACGTTGTAGCCTTTAGGGACTCGCACTGTTCCTATCCAACTTAGTGTGATTGGGATGCTTTTTTTTCATGAAAAAAAAAAAATTTGTCTTTTTACCTAAAGTGCCATCAGACATATTGTTCCTCTGTATCTGTGAACTATCATACTACATCACAGGGGAGAATCATATTTTACAAAACACAACTGCAGTCAGCATTATGCGACATTAGGCAGTAGGTAGTGAATGAAAGGAAAGAAATGTCCTACTGTTGTGACTGTATCAAATTAGCTATGAATTTTAAAACTTCACACCTTAGCTGCCAAATTTCACACAACACCCACATTATTCTTCTCCTATTCAAAAACAAATACTCATCTAAGCTGTCTGAGGGCTCATTTTTAAATTGTAAACAAATAACTTCTTTACCAAGGGCTGGTAATATTGTCTGACATGGAGTAAAGCTGAGCCAAATCACAAGAAGTAAATACTAGTAAAACCCATTCATCACCAGATTTTTAATTACAAAAAAATTCCTTTATTGAAATTCTCGAAAGGTTGATTGTTTCATGGTTATTTTCATTAATCAGGTGTGTGTTACTGTACCTTTACAGGTGAAGCACTTGAGGTGGAAGTGCTTGTTCTGCACCCGCAGCACCTCGCCCTTACATGGCTCCCCACACTTGTAGCACTGAATAAGGGGCTTCTCTGTGGAGTGGTGTTGTGTGTCCTGCGCATGAGCCACTGCAAGAGATGGAGACATTAACATTACGATTGAGCTGTAACGTTGATGAGTCATCCTGGTCACTGGATACGGCAGTCAGTGCAGTTTTTCAAGTGTTTTTTTCTTTTTGTGTTCATCTGAATCTTCGGCATCACACAAACACCAGAGATAAAGACCAACTGCTGAGAGCCTGTCAGTGTAAAAAAAGAACAGCATTGAGCAGGAGAGCACAACTTGGGGTTCACGGCCCAGATAGGCTCTCTAGAGGGGTTCGGGAAATGGCACACCACTAAAAGGAGTTTACTGTACTTTCATCCTCAAAGGAAAATATCAAGGGCCATTTGCTGCCTACGTCTATCTTATGTAAAACACAGCTTGAGATTAACTTTTGTCCCATGATTACAGAAACATTGAACAAAACAACATGGAAGTGACAAATATATTTTAAAGCTTCTTTTTGGGCTGGTGAAGAGTGCCATTCCTCCTTGTGGAAGTGTTTGACAGTAAGCGGAGCATTGCACCAGCAGCAGAGCAGGTGTAATGTTTGCTGTGATTAAATATCTCACTTTGTGGAAGTTACAAATGTCAGTGGATGAATAGCCGTTGTCCAATATCTTCCCGTAAAGACAGAAAATGTGCACTTATCTTTCCAACTACACTGCCTGTGTGCAGATACAAGGAAAACACGAATAAGAGTAACAACAAGACTATGTCACAGCCACTCTAGCAGCTTTGTGAGGTTGTGCTGTGAGGTAAAGGCTAACATCAGCATGATAACATACTCATAATAACAATGGAAACATTCTGATGTTAAGGAGGTGTAATGTTTTAATTTTAGTTTAGTGAGTTCACATGGTAATGTTAGAAAATGACCATTAAACACAAAATACAGCGAGTCCGATAGAAATGTCAAAAAAGTGTGACTTGATGATTACACTATGAAAAGTAAACGGATCAATCAAATTTAATACAATTTATCTTGAATTTCATGACAATCCATCCAATAAATCACACAAATGTCACCCTCATTAGAGTACTGGAGAAAAAGTCAAGGGGTTCACCAAAGTAATTAGGATCCATTGTGTGGGAACGTCTGCACCAAGTTTCATCAGGTAGATGTTGAGAAATTTTACTGCTGGTGGTAATAGAGGAAAAGACAGAGGATCACCAAAGTAAGGAGGCTTCAGTCTTGGGTTAGTGTGAATATCTGTACCAAATTCCATGGAAATCAAATAGTTGAGATATTTCAGTCTGAATGAAAGTAATGGACCGACAGGCCAACATTGCTATCCCTAACAGTAAGTATGACTACAAATGGCATTGAAATAGCCTACTTTTGATGGCAACATTTTGAAATTACTTTGGTTGCACTAGCATGCATAGATCTTAATCTGAGTGAAGATTTAGACATCACTTCCTTAATTTGACGTATTGTGACAGCCACCATAATTATATAAAATTGACATTCATTATCTCTACAAGCAGACAGTATCCAGTGTTATCTTTAGATCCATGATATGCCAGCCTGCGGAAGACACAGTTAAAAGTTTGGGCGTCCCTGACATGGGCAGACAATCCCGCACTTCTGTACTGTAATGTAAACACTGCTGCAGTGCCGCACTGCACACAGCTTATCAGCTATTCTGAAACCAGCAGATTATTTCACATTCAAGAGCATTAACTAGCAAGGCAGCCTCTTTCTTTCATCCTCCCGTTCCTCTCTCTCTTTCAAACAAAGACACACACACACACAAACATGCACACACACACACTAAGAATACACATGAAAGGATCTTTGCTCTTTCTGCTCTGCAATGAATCATTAGTCTGCAAGGCTAAAATAAGACACAACCACAGGCACAGAAATAGCATCATGACCAATCGATGGTCTACCAACGAGAGCCCGTACTCTGGATTATTGATGGCTTGGCCTACCTTGCATCCCACCTCTATAGTTGCAGATATTGAGAGATGGTTTAATTGCAGTAAAATCAAATCTGCCAGAGAGCCTAGTCTTCAAAACATTGTTTTTTTTAATGAGACACTTCAACAGTCTTTAATTCATCCTCTAGGGGCAGTCTAAAATGCCCTTTGCCAATTCTTATGTATACAATTCACAGAGCATCAGTCTCTTTATAATTTGGACTGAAAGGGAACCAAGAGAAGTTATGAGTTGTGAACAGTGGAAGAAGAAGACGGGATAACAGAAGGGAGGATGGAAAGGATGTGGGTACGAGGGTCTGGAGGGTGGAAGATCTGTCTCCGTGGTGTCTCTGATGTGATTACACTCAGCAGGACAATGAGTCAACTCTGGGTGAACCAGACTACTGTGACAGTGAACTCAGCAGCTCTCTCTGTCACTTCACACCTCCACAGAAAAAACACAGGCCATCTGGGTAGCTGCACTCTGCAAAAATATCCAATGTAACAGTAATTTTAAAACTCATGCACACTATTCATTCTTGGAAAAAATCCAGTTTATTATAATTTGGTTCTCTTCTTGATTTGGTGAGTGCAGTGTTATTATTACTAATAGGAAAAATAGTAAGAAGGTATATCCTTTAAGACTTTAAGAAACTTTAAGTTTTAATATTCCTGAAACGACAACATTTAAAATTTTGAACCTGCTTTTTAAAACACTTGGGAGGACCACAACAAGCTATAAACATAACACTGACATGTTATCACTTCATCAAGTTAATATAGTGAACGAAAACAAAACAAGAGAATACGGCAACTTTGGATTAATAACTGTAATGAAATTACTGGATTTCAAATTGTAAACACATTACTGTAACATGAAAGTCCTATATCTACCCTCCTTTAAACTCTGGTTTGGTCCTTCTGAGGTAAATATCTAGCTTTTTAGCTGCTAAATGATGCACTATCTTCACCACCAAGTCGCAAACTTTGTTTGTCTGTTATTTGGTGCTTCATTGGCAGCGTAAAAAGGGTTTTTAGAGTTTTTTTGCCAAAGACAACTGTCTGCTCCATGAAAACAATGCTGATAAGAGTGGTGAGAGTAAACCAAAACACTTGCAGGCTGTAAAACAAAAGCAATGTGTTAAAAGATACTATGAAGTTCCATAGAGCTTGGGGAAACGACAGAGAGAAATGGTGACAATAAGTCTCCCCCTTCACAATACACAGAATTTATATATCTGAATATATAAATACTGATTAGAGAGATATACACTACCGTTCAAAAGTTTGGGGTCACCCAAACAATTTTGTGTTTTCCATGAAAAGTCACACTTATTCACCACCATACGTTGTGAAATGAATAGAAAATAGAGTCAAGA
>JAVQJL010078685.1:0-10428 GCA_036024295.1 Nannoperca obscura
TCAACACCAAACAAAAAACCCATAAGTACAAAGTTAAATAACAAAAAGATTTAAAAGAGCAAGTAAGACGAGCGGAGCAACCGTACCGGGCAGCACGCACTTACCAGCGCATGCGCACATGATAATAATAAGTAATAATGAGTAACAGGTGGAAATGATTCAGTCCAGATGAAAGGAAGTGAAGCCCTGGTGAGGAGCGGTGTAGACATGATACCAAAATAAAACAGGAAACAGTTAACACCAAACAAAAACTCAAAACCGGATCTCAACATAAAGTCTAGCACATGACAGTAAAGGTAAGCTGATGATCTTTACTTCTGAGGGACTGACGCCAAATCTTGACAATCAATAACATGTTTAGACTTATATTCTCTCCAACAAAGCATCATCAAAAGAGCAATTGATAGAGGAGGCTCAGATTAAAGCTTTAATTCAGCTTCTGTATATGTTTGACGTCCTTCCCCCTCTCTTCCTCGTCTCTCTATGGTGACATAAAGTCGAGAGCTCAGCAGTAGCAGGGGTCACGGTAATGTCACCCTCACTTGGCTTTAGGGCAAATGCAGAAAGATTACCCATCTCCAGGCTGGCAGTAATATCCTAGGGTTAGTACGGACCAATACTAAGCAGGATCACGGTGAAACCATCTGTACTTTATGATCCAATATGTACCTGTTATGGCTTTTCCCTTAGACGGCAGGGTAAACTGAGATTATTACTGTCACTTTCTATTTCCTGTGATCGGGTCCCTGCTGCCCCATGGCCATGTAAGTAATAACTCTCATAACTGCTCTTTTCCAGTGGAGCCTCACATTAACACAGTGAGTGTGGTTTCTTTTGAGCCAGCTCAGTTGTTCAACCGGTCATCCGGGCAGTTAATTGCAAAATACAAGTTGACCACATTGGACCTGACATTCATTCTTCAGTTTTCTCCAAATGCTTGATCACATTTAGGGTCATAAAAGGGGGTGCTGGAGCATGTCCCAGCATGCACTGGGCAGAAAGGCAGAGAAACACCCCATGTAGGTTGGCAGTTCATTGCATGGCCTAAAGTTGACATTGGAGGCCAATATGAATACAATATGGCTTTTCCAAACCCACAGTTTCCAGGTTGGGATTCCTCGAAGGAAACACTTGATGAGCTGGTTCCCCTGTGTATTTAATTCAAAAGGAGACAGTTCCCACATTTATTGAAAAACCAACCTTTTCACTTATAATAATCTCCTAACTTTCCAGACCTTGACAAGTAGTACACTGAACATGGTGAGTCATCTATCAGGAAAATTTGGGAGTGCCTCCTCTCCCATCAAGCCCTCTAGGAATACTTTCCTCTTCTCCAGTGAAACCAATTATTCCAGACAGCGCTGCTCAACAAGGAAAAGAGAGGGAGCATGTCCCAGCTTCCCCTCCGGTGAATGAACCAATCTATTATTGGCCCATGTGATTCAGCCTAGTATTGAGATAGGGAAATGTTATTGTCCAAATAAATTCATTCAGGCTGCTAAGAAGCGAATGGGCTCCTTTAAGACTTCATTTAAAATCATTGCACACTCCTCTGCCGCTGCCAAAGGACGCTAGCTGAATAGTTTCTGAAGAGCTGCCTCAGGGTGAATACCCGTGGATGGTGGATGGTCCCAGACCGCAGCGAAGCGTTTGACAGCGAGCAGCTCCTCCGCTGCTTCATCTAAACTGTTGTAGTGCTCATCAAAAGTTTTGCCTCACTGCGGCTGGTTGGGAGTTAATGAATTCAACTTGTTGCCTTCCCTGAATGCTAAGAGGCGCATCCACTTTGCCTGTGTAGTCACACACCATGCTTACACAGCAAAATAGGGAACTGTATCGATAGAACCGCTGTCTCTTGGTGTCCATATGTCTAACATGTAGTCCATATAAAACATTTCTAAACAAACTTGCATTCATTAACAGATAATTTGCAGCATCAAATAGGCTAGGAAAGGAAATGTAAAGTTAATGCCTCGATTGCATTTCTTATCAACACAATGAAGAGATTTTGATCAGCAAACTGCACTCAATGTTCATCTTATCTGCAAAACATTTATTGTCAACATATTTAAGTCATTTTCTATTTACAGTACCCATTCCTGGCAACTAAAACATGAAACATGACAATAATTATGTTTTGGCAACTTAAAGTACAAAGTTAAAGGTCAGGGTCTTGGCTAAACATTAAAGAAAGTCATTGTTGTTGGGTGTTGACATTTTCAATATTAAAAATAAAATCACCTCTTAAGCTAGATTGGAAAATACGTAAAATAATATTTAACTAAGCAAATTAGTAGGGCACAAGGTTGCAGGTTAACCGAATCACAATCATAATTTAAATCACTTCTTAAAATTCACTTTTGTTAGAAGGCTACCTTATGCTGTCTTCTTGCTATACTCTACTACTACGTTCTAGCTATGTTTTGTAAAAGGCTATATCGATAAAGTAAAATGACGAGTATGTAAGATTTAGGGGGATCTGTTAATAATATTCATAGCTTTGTTTTTTTTATGAGTGTATAATCACATGAAAAAATTAATCGTTGTGGTTTTGTTAGCTTAGAAGAGTTTCTACCGTAGCCCAGAATGGACAAACCAAACAGTGACTCTGGAGAGGGCCTTTTGCATTTTTCGCAAGTTTCGTAGCCATTATAGGTTCTCTGTTAGTTGCAATCTGCAACCTCACTGCTATATGCCATTAAATCCTACACACCTTTAAAGTAACCATTATTTTAATAGGTTCTGGATTTTTTAAAAACACTATGTAGCATTGCTCTAGGTGGTCATCCTCAGGCAGTGCGGATGCTGCTGTTCTACTAATGTGCTCCTTCTTGGGAAAGTTTAGTCCTTGTTATTAGAGAAAGAGAGAGAGATAGAAAGACAGTGTGCTGAACTGGGTCACACGAGACTGACGGAGGGAGCCGGGGAGCAGAAAGCGTTGGAAAGACGGTATTTAAGACGAAAGTATTTGTGGCAAAATACTCGGGGAGATCAGGGAGCGGGCTGCCTGTCACTCTCAGCATCACACAAACGATTCAGCCACCAACGTGCTTACCTCCTCATATCCATGTTTAACACAGGGATGGATTGTGTGTGTGTGTGTGTGTGTGTGTGTGTGGCTGCTCTAAGCTGTTACTGTGAAATTGGACCACAGGGGGTGCAGGATAAGAGGGGAGATAAGTTAAGGTTCAAGGAAAGCATCTCATGAAGGTTTGTGTGTGTTTGTGCACATATTTCTGTGTAGATCTATCTCTGTGTTGTTATATCTAATATGTATTGTGTGTGTGTGTGTGTGTAACTGGTACAAGTGTGCAGGGAGGGGAAAGAGCTGGCAGCGACACTGATGTGATCTGACATGGCTGAGGCTTGTAAAGGACGCTTTGGGCCTCTGTGGCTCCCAGTGCAAACCAGCAAAGATCCAACCCTCCCCTTCCTTGTCATTTCCTTCCTCCCTTTTTATGTCCTCTCTTCTTTTCCCTTACAGCATCTCTCTGTCCAGCTCTCTCCTCTCTCCCTCTGTTTGTTTAGACATTTTGCCTTTCAGCCATCTTGCGGGTTCATTTCATGGCTGTTTAGAACGGGTGTCTTCATTGGGTCAGACATCTGTGTGTTTTTCTCTAGATCTATGTCCTTCTCTTTTCTGTCCGCCACTCACTCTCTTCTGTAGGTCTCTTGCCGTTACAGTGATCATCTGCTGTCAGCTAGTGACTGCTGTGCGGTGATGAGAAGGTGCAGCCCTGGCCTCTTTATCTGTCACAGTCACTTGACTGTGACTAAATCCGCTGAGGGTAAAGGCAAACCAAGGATATTCACCAGCAGATAGTTAAACAGCCACATAGGAACACAACATTTTATCTCCTATATAATGAGCTGTAGTAGTGCCCTTTTACAGCAAATCACCTGTAAATGGGCAGACGACATGACAGCTCTCCAAAAGATAAACCAAAACTTCTCCATCGCTTCTGCAGTATTGCAGTATAGGTCATAAACCCCGCCCCCTCCATTAGTGGATTGAACATCGGCCAAACTGAAAAATATGATTATTGTCTTATTATAATAATATTATTATTATTACAATTGTTATTATTGTTGTGTCTTATTTTGGCTTCACTTTTGTCCAGTGGGAGGAAGTTGAGACACGTCGTCCATCTTTATATACAGTCTATGATCAGGATACTAGGATATGAACTAGTAGTACTATTTTGACGTTTCTTTTTTCTTATCTGTCCCCCAAGTTCATGTAACTGTAATGCTAAACTGTTGGACCACCATGTAAATGCCCCTCTACCGCTTTTAAATGAACATGCAGGATCGAGTTTTACAAAACATACAATATACACATATGATCTGCATATTTTGTGGATTTGTCCTGTATTGTGTTTCACATTTTAATACATCAGGAATTTCCTCTCAAAGATGATCATCCTCGCAGGAACTTGTAGTAAAGTAACTCGTGTAAAATCATAATTATCCATTTATCCGTATCGGACTTACTTGCCAGTAACTAAATGGAAAATAAAATAGAAGTCTAATTGAATTTAATTTCATTTCAGGCCTCAGGCAATAAAAGCTGCAAAACCTTGACCATGTGTTTCAACCTTTCTCTAAATGTTCAGCATTGAGTATTCCATCAATGTGTGTATTAGTGTCAGAATAGACGACCTTCAGTGCGTCTCTTCAGCCCCGTCCTGATCAGTCCTTTGCCCCTTGTTGTCATCACAAGGATAAACACACACATCCTCTGTGTGTTTCTTTTCCTTCTCCTGTCCATGTATCTGTATCTGTGTCTGACTGTTTGGCTCAGGGTTGGCATGAATACTCTGCAGAAAACAGGATTAGAACAGATCGGAGAGTGGGCGACGTGGAGTGGGTGCCTTCCTGACCCAGCACGATGTCGGAGGCAGACCGGGCACACTCACTAAGCTCTTTAAAGGATTGCTCACTGATAAAGAGCACACCTTCTAATCTGATCTCCAGATTGCCACTGTCAGAAACAGTAGAGGTGCATTTAAAGTGGCACCTGCTGCAAGAAAAGCACCCTTGGCTCACTCAGCAGCAAGCGAGCTGTTATTACTTTAGGTTGAATGAGTAGTCAAGGACAATATCGTTAGGATTTGAATGTGAATGATACAGGGTTTGATTTTAAGTGCAATAATTCTGTTATTCAGGTTTAGATCATTCGATTATCATAATCTTGTTTTAAGGTTTTGCAAATTGGGGTCACACTTTTGGAGCTTCCACACCATCATATATAATATCATATTTTAGAATAATAAAATCAGAAAACCAACAGTGAACAAATGACAAAGTTGTGTAATACCCACATGTGTAGGGTATTACACATGGGAGGAGGTAGGAGTATTTGTATATATTGGTTAACAACTTATCAGGGCTCAGTGTAACAAAACTAGAGTTTTTGACCATGCTCAGTTTGTTCCTTCAATTCACAGGCTTTAAAAAAAAAAAAGAAATCTTGGTTGGATTTAAAGTTGAAATCCTTAAAAGAAACAAAAGTTTTTGGCTTCATGATCTGTCACACCAAATACAATTTTGGTAGATTTGAAGGATTTAAGTAGATTTAGAAGTACATTTTAAATATTGTGACCATTTTATATCCAAGTGAAGATGGGAAACTAGATTCCATCATAATGCTGATAAATCATTTTATCTTCAGTTTCATGAATCAACGTCATGGCGCATCTTGCCTTCTTTATTTAAAGGTTTTTTATCCTGCAAATAAAACCTTTTTTTTTTATTCTGCACCTCACAAGAATATGTGTTCTTCTCCATCCAACCAACATTATCACTAAATGCAGCTTTCTCTGGAGTGCACCAGTGTATACATCCACATTTAAACAGAGTAACCTTCGCCCACTATCTCTCACACAGCGCAGAGCCGGGAGGCACATTCAAATTATGATGGCCGTGGGCATCAGTGCCTCTGTGTGATTCATTGAGGCCAAATTGGCTCACGTTGAGCTGTGGCGAGGACGCCGTGGACCTTTTTTCACGTTTATTCCAGGGGATTTCCGCTAGAGTTTGGCCAATTAGCTGCTCCGAATAGTGATGCTAATGCTTGAATGCCAAGTGCTGCTGTGTGTGTTTCCTCTGCAAACTGCACAACATCTGCGTACACTTCACATATGCACACAACATTGTCATTCGGGCCACTGTGTTCATGAATCGTTGGCTGAAAATCGCTCAGTTTTCTAGTGTCTGCTCAGGTCTGCTGCTTGGTTTTATTCAGCAGCTTGTGGTGTAGCCCGTCTATTAGAAACATCCCTGCCAACCTCTGCCAAATTAGAGCCTTTAATTGCTGTTCCATTTTGTGGCTTGGAGTCAGTGTGTTTCCTCTTCCTAAGCTGTTTGGCTTTGAACATTTAAAAGTCCTGCTTTCAAACTTATAAGGTTTTTTCTTTTTTCTTTTTACAGCATTTCATAAAATTCTGTTTGTAACCCTCGAGTTTCCATCAAAGCCTCGAGGCAGGAAATGAGGCCTTAGACTTGATTTCCTCTCTCCCTAACCAATATGCTTACATTAGGGATCTTATTTGTTGTTTGTGGTGCTGTTCATTTCCCGTCTGCCTTTGAGGGTCCTTACTGGAGACTTGTGTTCATCCCACAACGTGTCTTGTTAGTCCTTGCTATCTATCTCTGCATGAAAGGATCACAAGTTCCTACTTGTCAAAACAGGTGTGTGAGTACTTCACGTTTAGCTTGATTGGCCTGTTTTAGATTTTATTGGCTTTACATCACCGTACAAAGAGCATTACGTATCAAATGGAAGCTGTGAGTAAGTGGGGCTAAGCTGGGTGGGCAGCACTTGGCAGCACATTTCATCCTTGGCACCCCACAGGCAGAAACAGGCTGTAAACGTGAAGGGTGGCTCCACCAGTGATTTCAGGTGGTTGAGGGCCAAACACACGCTCCCTATTTACTGGTGCAGTTTCTCAAGTTTGCCTCCGCGCTATCGAATAATGGATTCAATTTTGATTTCAACATCTTGTCTTTGCCAAAACTTTACGTTCCAGCTTGAAAATCAAGCCACAAAAGCTGTTAAATGTGCTGTTCCTCAACATCAGGCATTCCTCCTAATTATATTGCAGGTCTTTTTTTATCTGCTTCAGTTGTTTTGTGTATTGCTTGTACCTAAATCATTAAAAGTATTAGAGGTTAAACAGAGGTAGTCGATAAAAACTTTCTTTGGCTGTCTCAGGTTATTACATATATGAGTGCATCTTTTCATTGAATTTTTGTAATATGAGGGTAAAATTAATGCACAGATTCAGAATCTAAAAGAAGTCATGGCCTGAGTTCCCCATTAAAATGAAAAGTACTGCTTTTGTAAATCTTCCCATTACTAACTGTACGTCTCTTTCCTCCTTTTCTTGTCTCCTGCTCCCGTTGGTCCTTCCTGTGTGATGCTGTGACCTTCTTGTCGCAGGTAAGACTTTTTTTGTTTGCTTGTTTCCCTCCCTATCCCATGGTGTTTCCCCAGCAGCACACTGCTTTTTAGAGTCAGCTGAGTGTGAGTTTCTGTCAAACAGTTCACATATGTATACCAGATGGAGGTTTGAGCGCAGTAAGAGGGTGCTGTGAGATGAATCTTAACATTTGTACGTGTACTGTATATGCATATACCCATCTGTGCAACTGTGTGCATCAGCATGTGTGTATAGTCATTGGAGTATTACAGGGTTGAAGTAGAGCTTACCTAGGAGTTTAGCTATACAACGTTTTGGTACAGATTTCCACAAAAATACTACTGTATAGATCGTTTGTGCAAGTAGCTTATTACGATGAAAATGTATGTTTATTGTTAGGCAGCAACCTATAAAGACTGCTGTTGTCTCCCCTGTGAAAACAGGTCAATGTTGACATATTTTAACTTTCGTAGCCTACATAACTAAAGTTAAGTAACTAGCACATATTTTAACCCAAACCATGATTCCTTCCTAAACCTAACCAAACTGAGACAATTTTACAATGTCAACCATGTGTTGTTGTTGTTACCATGACAACGAAGGTCCAGTACACCTATATATGTAGTTTTGGGATTCATTAGAAAGCGACCTAGTCTGTCATTTTAGGTTGGATGAGTTGTTGCAAATTAAACAACTTCACTCAAGGTTTTGGTTAAAAGTCATAAGTCCTGAAAATAACGTCTCTTTTCTCCCCTTGTTGACTTTCCTGACCTTTATATATTTACATTTCACTGTGCTGTTACAATGTCAGCTAACATGTAACAGTGGATGCCAATGAGTTTTTCCTGTTTGCTTCATGCTGCGAGCAGCTATACAAAATACAAAAATGAAGTGTATTTAGATGATTTGCAAAACACTCAGCATATGAATGAAAAGTGGAAAATTGAATTATGCTGCAGGTCTCATTTGAGAAGTTGATTGGACAATTTGCTACTATTTTCCACCGTGAAAAGCTCTCAGCATTGGGATCCATTGTAACTGAAATGAATCCAAGCTGGCCACGGCTGCCGTTCCCTGTGAAAGAAAGCTATCAACTTTTTACAAGCACCTTTCAAGCCTACAGGGTACAAGTGCTTGATATAAGAAAGATTTTGGGGTGGAGTATCACTTTGAATTTTAGTGCCCTTTAAAACAGCACAGCTCACATTTTTGTTTTGGAGCAGTCCACTGTCGTGAGTTTTACATCTGCAACAACTAAATCTGATGCTTTTATTGCATTTGAGAAATAAATTTAGACATTAAGTTACCTGGAACAGATAAAAATACCTGACTACAGAGGGAATGAACATAGTGAAATTACTTTGACATTTAAAAGGACAAAACTAAAACAATACTACAGATTTTGGCTAGAGACACATCCATTCATTGTAGACTGATAAGCCAGTCTTCCAGATATTATGAAATCCTGATTGTTGAAAATGACTGCCATGGAAATAAGGTCAGTTGTCCATTTTTTAAATGACTAAAACTGCCTGAAGTATCCTGAGCTTCGAATAACAGAAAGGTCAGATTCAACACACCATCAATGAGCTTTCACACATCTTGTAATAGAGCCAAGCAGAAGATCATGAGGGCATTCTTATTTCTGCAGTGTTGAGGAACAACACAACTGTTTTGTTGCCTCCAATGTTATAATGCATCAGTGCAGACAATCATCTCGATAAACCCTGCACGAAAATATCCAACACTTTGTGTGGTGAATCCCATTAGCATTTTCTTTATCTCTGCAATCCACTAAGCCGTGGCCTCTGCTCTCTTTAGCTCCCAACTTCTCTTCAGATATATTTGTTGAGGGAAAGAAAATGTTTAGGTCTCGGAAATACGTTGATATGTTTGTTTTTTGCTGCCTATTTTATCTGGCAGTTGAAACGCTTGTTGGTTGCATGCATCAACAAACATTCTATTAATAATGCTCTGTTGAATAAACTGTATCTGTACTACTATGTACTTGCATGACTGCACTGAACGCTTGTTTAATAAATGGTCGTTTGCTGCATTTTTCTTTATTCCTGCATCCAAACTGCTGCACTAATGAGCTATTAGTTGTGTTAATGTGCTCCAGAAAGTTTTGTTGGATATGGCTCGGTGTGGACGTATGGACTCCATAACGAGCTGTGTGTTCTCATGTGGATACATAGCTCAGGGAGAAATATGTCAGAGCAACAGAGTATTGTTTTAAACGTGAGTACATTCTGGGTGTCTCCTAATCACCATTCCCTCTACAGAAAGTCTTCAAGATAAGGACGAGTGTCCTTTAGTAGGGGGCAGGTGCTGTAGATGGTCAACACAGGTGACCTTGTTGGTCTTTTCCTCTCATTCAGCTTCAGACGGTCAAGTTTGTTCTCTCAAGAAACCTTGTGCAACTTGAAGCTGATCAAGTTTTTTGATGTCCACAAATCTGAACAAGAAGAATAACAAGTACCTGATAATAAGTGAGACTTTCAGCCTGTGTTTGTCTTTGGTCCATGTTGCAGTTTTCTGACTTAATGTACATTTGCCTCAATCTGCTTTTGTGCAGTTTGAGTTTGTGCATCAAAAAACCTTTGTGAGTACATTTGAAAGAAAACTGAAATATGGGAAAAAATTATCTGAGGTAGAAAACTGGCATAAAAAAGGGTTGATGGAAACATAATTCTTAGTTTAACCTGGTATTTTTTTTCTGTGAAAACATCCCATGGGGTGTGTGTGGACAGAATAGGCTAATTAATTAAACTCTATTCTGAAATAACAGAGATGGAAACAAGTGTTGATGATGTCTGGCTTTTGTACCAATTTGCATTTTATTTTTGGGACTTTTTGGAATTTTGCTTGAAACTTTTCAATGGAAACATACAGTGGCATGCAAAAGTTTGGGCACCCCTGATCATTTTCAAGATTTTCCTTTATAAATCATTGGTTGTTCGGATCAGCAATTTCAGTTAAATATATCATATAGCAGACAAAC
>JAVQJL010078686.1:0-22243 GCA_036024295.1 Nannoperca obscura
GTGAAGCGGACCGTAGTTGGCGGGTGGAGGTGTAAGGCTGGAGGATGGTCTGGATGTGGGTTGGTGCAGTCCTGTTCACCGCTTGGAAGGCCAGTACCAGGGTCTTGAATCTGATACGATTATTGCTTATATATTGCTTTCATTGATTATGTAGAATGGCAGTCTTAAATCAGAGCTTAAAACTCAGTGTAAGTGTTTCATTTTACAAACAAAGTCTATGGAAGTAAAATACCAAATATGAAGCTGGCTGAACACCAGTGTCTTACTGTCAAGATACTAACAGAGCTTACTGTAATGACAAATCTGCTGCACTGTAGTGTAAGAGATATACAAGCTTAAGGGAACAAGGTTGAACTCCATCTAAGCCTTTATATTAGTGTATAAAGCGGGAGCACAGCCCAGTCTAATATCATTGACTGGGCTGTGCTCCCAGCAGAAAGCCTTCGCTGCTGAGCAGAGAGATACACGAGGACAGATGGATTTTGTACAGTGGACAGATAGAGGGACATAAACGGGATTAATCTTCTCATCATGTGTGATTAATTTGGAACTGAGCCCCATTGGTGGGGTAACACAATGAACCAGACACCCCATTGACAGGCCAATATGTTTACACTGATGGGTTTGCTCTCATACATGTGCACACACAAACGCGCGCGCACACACACACAGACACACACACACACAGACACACACACACACACACACACACACACACACACACACACACACACACACACACAAACACAACTTCCATTGAGTCAATATTGTAAAAAAAAAACATCCTGGACATACACGGTCTACACCTTCTCATTTTATTATTGATGTAACGCTAAACAGCAGACTTAGTGAAGTCACTTGATCAGAGTTTAGATATCAAATCTGTATTTTCAAACCTGTATTCATAAAAAAAATTGCTGACTGACCAATCTTTTTGACTAAAGTTTATGGGCAATATTATGCAGCTGGTTGAAGGGCTGGGAATTGGTACACATATTCCTCTGCTGATGGATCAACTGATTTGATTTTGGAAGTTATCTGGATAATGTTTTTCTAATGGAATCAAGGGTGTGTGTACTGTATGGCTACCTCCGTCATTTTGATGTTACACGATATTCATTTAAGCTGATACATTATAATGGGCTGAACATTGGGCAATATGTGTGCAAGATGTTGGGCTTTTGATGATCTTGCACTGCCTTTTGACTTTGCACAGTTGAAAAAGCACTTAATTGTGTAAATGAAGGCATATGCTTTGTAGCATTTGAAGAGAATGCTGTAATGTTGGTATAAGAGACAACACACTTTCCCATTCACTTGAATGGGAAAGTGTGTTCAAACCTTTGACTGGTACTGTAGTCCAGTGAAATAATATTGTATATTGGCTCTTAGCTCACCAATTCATTATCAGCAACTATCACTTGGTCCATCTTAACAGGAATCAAAAGATACAAACTAAAGACAAAAACAAGATAAAGATACATGTCTAGACCACCTTCTGGAAATCATGTTCCTTCCTTAGGGAACTGGATTTGAATCCTGCGGACACCCAAATGCACGTATTTTGCAAAAGTTTACTTGTATGAAGGACAGCACATCAGTAGAATGCCTTTCACAGCAGAGTGATGACCAGCTCAGTATCTAATGGACTCTCTCATATAGTACTTCAATAGGCCCATCCTTTCTCTGGCAGGATTCAAAATGCACAGGGGAGGAATATGGGGAAAAACAATGGCGTGTCACCTCATGGCTGCAGAATAAAAAAGAGAGATGCTTTGTGTTGCTCTCTTTTAAAACGCACAGGTGTTCTGGCAAACAACTCAAAGTGGGTGTATGTGTGTGTGTGTGTGTGTGCTTATCCATTCACCTTTACTGTTTTCTTCTGAACTGCCCTTGATCACTGAAACGTACTGCGTCATCAAAAACCAGACACATCAAAACAGAGAGTGTTTGCAAAGTTGTGAGAAATGCTCTCTGGGGATCTGGTGACTTTTCTGTTGTTCAGGGTCCTGTAAAAAAGAGGCAGGGAGATGGCAAGTGTTCTCCACTGTCAGTCTCAAGGAGATAAAGAGAAGGCTTTACCACAGGAATGCGCTTCGCCATAGCCATAGCTGTCCATATGTAACAGCAACCTGCCCTCAAGTCATCTTTTGTAGATTCAGGATACAGTATACATTATATATTTAGATATGATTTGATTGTCTAGTGCAAGTTCTAACTTTACAGAGGGTTGCTGAGTCAGCACCTACTGAAAAATGCTCTAGATCTGCTCCAAACGTAAAATTTAATTTATACAGTAGGATACCAATTTCTCCACTTGCACTAGTGGAGGTCCCGGAGATATTTGTTGTGATAATGAATCAATCTCATTATGTGTTGTGTTGTTGCAAAAGCTGAACACTCACATTTTCTCAGTTAGCACGGACTGATTAATGGTACAACAGTTTAATATGAGTTTAATATTATTGTGATTTCATTGTTTTAACCTGGTGCTATGTCAGCTGAAAATCAATTTCAACCCATGAAATATAATAAATATGAAGAACATTTTTAGCCACACTTGCAGCTCGCTATAGGGATGGCAATCCTTTCTGCTGGTTGGTACGCTGCTTTGGAGGGCCAGACTGAAACTACTGGATGGATTTGAATGAAGTTCTGTACAGACATACCACAGTCCCCAGAACATGAAGCCTACTGACTATGGTGATCCTGACTTTTCCTCTGGCGTCCCACCTTAAGGTGAATAGTTTTGTTTTTTAGTGAAATCTCTTGACTTGTTCAGTTGATTTCTATGAAATTGGACACAGATGCTGAGAGGATGAATCTTAATTACTCTGGTGATCCCCTGAGTGTTCCTCTTTAGCACCACCGTCTCCTCAGACCTTCCACTTAACCACTGAAATATCTCCAAATCAAGTGGATGGACTGGTATAAAATTTGTACAGACGTTTGTAGTTACTAGAAGCCTAGCACCACCATGAAGTTGATAAGACATAGGACACAACTATTTGATTTAACTATTTAAAGTACTCATATCGACTGCCAGGAAATTTGGTACGGACATTCATATGTTTCATTTTCATTTAATGCAATCATCACTTCAAAATCTTCATTCATCAAATACTGTAGTTTATGAACAAATACCTGCAAAATGAATGACACTGTTTAGTGTTAGCAAATGTTAGCACTAAACTAAGAAGGTGAACATAGTAACATTAAATCTACTGAATCTCAGCATGTTAACTATGTCATTGTGAACATTTAAGCATGTTGACATTAGCATTTAATGAGCAGCTAGCTTGGCTGTAGATTAGCGTTTTGCTGATAGTGATGTGTATTATTTCTGATACATGTGTTGGAACTTTTCAGTATAATAGAAATACATTTATCTCTTATGCCCTTCCCCTAAGCGCTCCCTTTTACTCTGTATGTTTGACTTGAAATCCAGGTTACGTTATATGGGAAGTGAATCAAGAGGAGTACTAGGCTAGAAACATAAATTATAACTTTGGCCAGTAACACTTCATCAAGCCTATGTTTATGATATGGCATGACGTCAAGGCCATACTCCTTCAAACCCAGCACTACATATATTTTCTTTATTCCATTATTGGCACACTTTACTGAGGTGCATAACAGCTACATTTCCTGATAAGTTTATTCATGTGCTGGTGGAAGAATAAATCCCAGGTTACCAATGCACACAAAAATATAAACTTTTGTTTTTGCTCTAATTTTACATGAGCTGAACTCAAAGAGCTAAAACCTTTTCTATGTACACAAAAGGTCTATTTCTTTCAGATATTGTTCACAAAATTGTCTAAATTCGTGTTAGTGAGAACATCTCTTTTGCCGAGATAATCCATCCACCTCACGGGTGTGGCATATCAAGATGCTGATTAGACAGCATGATTATTGCACAGGTGTGCCTTAGGCTGGCCACAATAAAAGGCCACTCTAAAATGTGAACAATATCTGAAAGAAATAGACCTTTTGTGTTCGTAGAAAAGGTTTTAGCTCTTTGAGTTCAGCTCAATTAATTTACATCAATGCTTCTCTTTATCTAAGCTTTATAAATCTCTGTTGCTACTGACACACGTTTTGTGAGTATACTATATCTGAGACATTGTCACAACAAGATTGCTAAATTGAGTTACCTTCTTTGACAAACACGAAAGGAACAGAAAGGTTTCTTGATTGATAAATGCTATTCTAACCTCTGCTGAGACACTAGGATCAGTGCAGATTACACTTCTGGGCTCTACAGCAGAATATCCATTTTGTGTAATAAAAGTGGTTGGCAGTGGTGGATAGTTTTTGTTAAAATAATGTGGTAATAATAGTGGCCTGCTGTCAATAAGTGAAACTGACTGAGATGGAATTCACCTAGATTGCTATCATTCAGGATTAACAAATGTGAGGAAATTGTGGGTTATTATTCAGTATAAAAGGCAAAAAGAGTTAATTTATCAGCAGGAAACCTGATTCCTCAAAAATCCCCATCACCAACAAAGTAGGTGAAAACCTACTTCATTTGTCTGTGTTAATCTGAACGCCTGAATATTGCTGTATTCAGTTCTCAATCTCAATCATTCACGGGTATGTATGATCATTGAGACAGAAAGCATTTCTAGTTAAATTGATTTCAGGGAGATTTGAGGTACAAATTGGACAGACATCCTGTTGACACAAACTTGAATCGCGGATCACTAAATTGAATACACTTATTATCTTCGTGACAAACAGGTTACAGTAACTAGGGTAACAGGTATCTAAAAAATATGTTATATTACTGGAGAGTTTTCACTGGGGGGGTAGAGGGGGTAGAGTAGAATGTCCATACCATAATTTGCTGTTGTACCTTTAAGCTTGAATACACCAGCCTCACATATTTTGTACTTATGTTTTTTTAAAGAACCTAACCATGCATATGTCTGAAACTAGTTACAACCTTGTGATTAACACCACACACAGGTGGACTCATTTCCTGCTGCTTGACTCAGCAGAACTATTTAATGATGTCCATTACATTACTTGGCTTTTTAAGTACCTTTTCATGGGTATTACGGTTGTTCATTATCATTAAATAGGAACTAACAAACATAAGACACATCACAGTAGAATCATCATCCTTGTCCCCCTCATAAGAAATGTGTTCAAGAGACTAACGTACAGCTTGACTTACATATATTAGTTATTTTAATACGATCCTAAAAAAAAACGTAATACAGCGAGAGCAACCTTTTTTCCTCAACGTATAAACTACAAAGCACAAAAACACTTAATTCACAAAAAATATGCAACCCATAATGAAAACCGTGCCACAATCTGGCATTATATGCTTGTGAAATACTGCAGCATGCCTTCCATAATAATTCCATAATCAAAACAAGTTTAACAATTGAGTACTAGCATATAAGATGAGAACAAGTTTTTTGCTTACAAAACTTTGACAATGGCCACTGAGGTCATTATTTCCTCCAGGGAATGGCCTTGTGACTTCCTGAGCAAAGTACCCCAGCCCTAAACTAGCATGGATGCTGTACACTTAAATTGATACTGCTAATATGCTATTTAAAACCATAAGGTTTGTAATGCTTCACTAAGTCACCAACAGATTTAGACACAGTCTTCTCCAGTCTCCCAAAATCTTGAAAAATTTAAATATTCACCATCAATCTGTCCATCACCAAAGTTGTTGAAAAGCATTACTGCACTGCTAAGGTTATGGATAGAACCACGGTAATCTGGATCACACATTACACTTCAGTCATACAAAACATTCCTTTCAGAAAAAATGCCAATGATCAGATTATTAGTAAGTGATTTTTCTTGCTGCATTTTACACAGAATCATAGTAATCATAGTACTGTGCTGCTTTGGTCATACTGATGATTTGACATAAAATGATGGAGATAAGCCAGGTAACCTCTAGCTGCCGGAGGCAACTGCAGCCCCCAAGCTTTATTTGACCTGAACCACCTCATGGTTGTTGGTCCAACATTTTTGTGTGTGTTTAGTCGAAAATGTATGCTTATATATTAGTTTTATGTTTGCATACAAGGAACTTCAGGTTTTTCATCAGGTGCATAAAAACATCATTGTTATATGTTAGTATTCTAACCACAGTTAGTGGAGCTTTGAAGCAAAGCCAAAAAATAAAATAAAAAATAAAATAAAAATCATGAGCCTTTTCAGTGAAGGTAAAAGTTTTTTCAGAGCTTCTGTAATTTCCATGTCAATAGCATGCCTCTTAGCAAGGTGAGCCATCATAGTAAAGAGGTCTTGAGTGCTTCAAGGTTGACGCTGAATTGGAACATACAGTATATTGCAGTATTTTAAAAGTCACTTACATAACTGTTCCATCCCCGTGGATGCTCTAAAACAGTATGAGTCCAGGTTATTTAAAGCCAAAAAGCACTTCAGAGGGTGTTTGTGCACAGGAAGCCATAAGGTCAGATTTTTGACAGAAAGTATTGGGTATATTATACATTGGTACACTTTTTATCTTCCTCTGACCACATGAGATCCATCTCATTTAAATTAGATGTTCATGAGTTTTCAACATTATAATCAGATATCTTCTTGGGGTTTGAATCAGTAGACCTAGACCTAGAGCAATATATTAGAGTTTGGTGCTCTTTTGGAAAAAAACAAGGATTTATCAATACACAGACAGTGCTGCAAGACTAAATTTGATTTTATCAGTACCAGGACATTTACTGTCATCCACTTTTTGATTTATTGTACTTATTGCAATACCTTTCTTGGTATTTAAGAGGCTTGGCTTGCTTGACTTTTTTTATAGTGACATGCTTGTGCTTGCTGACCACATATTGAGGAGAACTTTGTTGTAACTTGCAGTCTACACCTGTTCCAATAACTCTGAGCCAGGTCATTATCAAATAATTAGTTTTTTGCCAAAAAAAAAACTTATGTAGTAAGTATCAGTTACTACTAGATGTAAAAACTTTAATCACTACACTTTAATGCTATGTTGAGGGTTGTACTATAAATATTCCAATGAGAGTGCAATTTTAATTAATTCATAAGCAGCTGTGACAGCCAACTGGCAAACACATCTCTATCCTTTATTTTGGAGAACCTATAGATGGACACACACAGACTGAGTTGGCAGAATACTGTAAATAGCAATTAAAGCCAGGATGATTGACGACAGTATACAAATCTGCACCAATTGCACTTTAAATGTTTTAGGAGGTCATTGATTAGTAAATATGACAGAGGATAAATCTGTTGTGCATCTACTTGCCTGTTTGCGGATTAGCAGCATGGACCCCCCCCACCCTTCATTTTCCACAGTGGCATGTCATTAATATCGCTGCTTTCTCCATTATTCCTAACACTACCTCTGTATGCATGTTTATCTTTTCAGTGTGTGTAGTTCTGAAGGACAGCGCCGTTTAGCACCCAGGGAAATGAATAAGCTATTAGTTCAAGTGATGCTAAACTGGCCTTCCTGAATATAATCTGCTCCCATAGATTCGTTTCTGTGTGGCCATATTGTGTCTGTGAATGCATGTGTGTGGGCTTCAATGTGTTTATATGTGTGTTAGTGTGTGACTGATCTGATGACTTGGAGGGCAACCCAAGCAGACAGGGATGGCATTTGTTGCATGAGAGGGGGGTTGTACTGCTTCTGTCAACTACACTGTTGTGGTGGCACACACACACTTACACACAAATACTAGAATACCACACACACACAAACACGTGCACACACACAGTATGCAAACTACATTGCCTGTGGCTTTTCAGATGCCCCCCGGGCTTTTCCTGTCCATCTGTGGTGACAGAATGACCACTCTGCCCCCTACAACTTGAGCAGAGCCACAGAACCACACACAAACAGGAACGCCACACCAGAAGCTCTACAGAAACCCGTCGCTTCCCTGCAGAAAATCAGCATGAATCTTGTTTGTCTAATTGACAGCATTCCAGACAACCAAACAAACAACCTTTGTTGCAGTGAACTCTGTGACACATTTAGCTTGCAACACCTATGCCCTTCTGATTAATTGATGTGGAAACACAAAGTGAACTTTTTGTGAAGGGTAATGCTGACAACAAGCGCTGATGTTCTCATGTTTTCACTTTTCATCAGTGCTACCTGTAACAGATGGACCATGGCAAAATGTGTTTGTGAGCAGTTGTTAATGAAAAGAAGAAACAAAAGTCCAATAAAATCTGTTTGTGGTATTTTAAGAGAGATGCTGTGGAAATGTTGTTTAGATTAATACAATTTCATAGTAGGTGGATTTGTTTAGTGTCATCTAGTGAAGACAAAGTTGAATACGCTCACAAGAGCTGCCTGGATTAATTTACTTACTAACTTTTAAATAAAAGTTTTATCGTGATACAACATTTTCAAAATCCAAAGCTTTGATGTCACATTGCTTTACCTAAGGCAGAATTAAGGTCTGCATTTATTGTTGCACTGTATGTAATATGTAACTACTACTACTACTACTACTACGCTTTTAACAAGACAAACAAAATAGTAACAGGTGTAAATCTCAAGCTGTAATTAGTTAATTGCCATCTTGTTGATGGAAAACTAAGTCACAATGTCACCTTGTGTAATCGTGCTGCTGTAAAAGCAGCGGGACTATAAAGGCATGGAACTTCCGGTTAAATGGGCTTTGCCAAGTGACAATATTAACACTTTCTTCACTCCCAGATACTTTGTGGCTCTAAGATGTTTTTGGTGTGAACTTCATTTGCAGACTACCATGTGCATGTGATAAAAAATGGGAAGACATCCACACATAATGTCATGTATCTAATACGAGTGCAAGAAAGAGACTAGGGACTACATAAAATTTATTTGGACTAATACAGCATTTGTTTGGTAATTTAGCAATGTTTAAATAAAACGTTGTCTAGCACTGCTGGAAAATATTAGAGTAACACATGGATAGACATATGGACAACAGCCATGCAAAAAAGACATCTGCACCATTTTCATTTAGTCGTTAGTCCCGTCACACATCAGTTTGTTTTGTGATCTTCAGAGGCAGATGTTCAGACAGAATCACCTGTCTTACAGAAGGATCAATCTTAAATAGAATTAAATTTAGGACAGACAGTTTTGCAAGGGTGTACATGTGTTCCGAATTGACTGATCAAACTGAAATCTAAAAGACATGATTCGAAACACTGCAATATACATGAGAATGAATTATTTATGCTGCTGTACAGCTTCAATCAAGGAAATGAGATGAGCAAAGCCCTGATCATTACGGGGATGGCTTACATCAAAGCCTCATAATTTGTGTGTATGTGTGTGTGTGTGTGTGTGTGTGTGTCTTTGCAAATTCACACTCAGTCTTTGTACGTGATTGACCTAGAGATTACTGCAAAGAAAATTATACGCTAGAAACGTATGAAGCTAATTATAATAGAGGTGAAAGTATGTGTTATGAGTGTGTCTGTCAAACCAAATAAGTGTTTGACTTGTTCTGTAAAATGAACACCTGCGTTATCAGGGCCTCTGTGCCATTGTGCCTCATGTAAGGCTGGATGTTGTGATGACAGGTAATTCTACACTATAACAAAGAATTTAAACTACGTTAAAACTCTGATACATTTTCTGTATATTACCATGAAAAATCACATATATTGCAATGTGTGATTTTCAGAATTTCATTCATGCAGAATTTGGTCAGACATTTCACAATTTTACAAATACACTGTGGTAATTTACGGTGGTAAGAGAGCTGGAAATAAATGTCAGAAAGGTTTGATGCCTTTGCGCTCATCAAATGGTGTTGGTAATTGAATATGTAACCTTCAAACAAGTGGTTGCATTTGATTAAATGGCATTCAAAAGCGGCAGTTTTAGCACAAGCCTGTTTTGGACTGCTAAAAAGAAATCTGATCACACACTACATTGAA
This sequence comes from Nannoperca obscura, assembly GCA_036024295.1. Classification (NCBI taxonomy): domain Eukaryota; kingdom Metazoa; phylum Chordata; class Actinopteri; order Centrarchiformes; family Percichthyidae; genus Nannoperca; species Nannoperca obscura. The sequence goes on from JAVQJL010078686.1 coordinate 9,919, forward strand.
TATATATATACATCATTTGGTTAACACAGGCTGTCAAAGTTTCCAACAAGTCCTTCACATTAAACAACAAAATACATAGTTTGTAATTTCCCTATAGAATGACACATTGACAAGAAAGAAAACAAGATTGAATGTTAGTAGAAAACATTAAGTGAACAGCAGTTTTGGGTTCAGCACATGCCTGCATGCCATTTTCCATGTACACACTGTCAATCTAAACTTTCATTTATATGTTTTAACTCTCCAGTCACTCACCCACCACTACCGCCAATAACAATTACCCCTCCACTGACCATAGCCTCTCACTCTCTTCTTGCTACCCAAACATGATGTTGGCACTATGTGAGATGCTATAGGGCATCACTTGAGACTTGTTCCTCCTCCACTGGTGCACACACAGATGAATACACCGAGAGAGAGAGTGAGAGAGAGAGAGAAAGAGAGAGAGACTCACTGCCAAAGAGAGCCATGGGCTCAACTCCTCACAGACATCAGCAGCATTTTCAGAAGCATTTGGAGCTGTTAGCAAATGAGGAGAATAGACCTGTTATTGCGCACCAGAGTCAGAGTCAGCTGTTTCTACTTGAGATATGCTAAATCCATCATTTCTGCCTCCCACTGCCTCTTTCACTGGAAATAAGGTCATGCTTCTTTTGAGTCTTTTCCAGAGTTGGCGTTCCATGTTTGCACAATACCTGATCTAATTGGAGACATGTGAGTGCTTCAAAAACATTTCACCTCTGTTGCAATCACCGAGGTCGTAGGATGTTAAAAAGTATGTCGAGGGTTGAATCTTGATGTGGCACCTGTCGTGTATAAAAAAATCTGTGCACTGAAACAATTGGGAAACAAAGGAAAAAGGAATGAGAACTAATCAAGCAAGAGCTGCTTAGCTATAACTGTATTTACGGGCATGAGACACCATAATGAAGAGGTGTACGCAAATCAAATGAGGATTTTCTCATCTCCTCTTTTCACATCCTCTTAACTGGTTTCTGCTCTTGTCTACCTCGTATTATCTCGATATTCCTCCCCTCAACTGTTTGAAGAGTCACATTAAATATAAATACAGAGAAATGATGGGCAGAGATATCTAATTGTTTATACACCATACTAAATTTTAGAGGTCTCTATTGAATTAATAGGATATGATTTAATCGTTAAAAATTCATGATGAGATTGTGAGGATGTTGGTTTTAATTCTGTGAGAACTGACAGCCTGGTGGAGCTGCCGGAGGCACAGAGGGACAGGATAAAATACAGTCACATATAAAAGATTAAAAAAAATCTGACCTTATTTAATTCCAGAACAAATGCTCTCAAGGGACAATTGAAATAAAAACCAGTGCAGTGCAGGGGGTAATCAAAACCAATCCAGTCATTCCAGAAGTTAACGCTACTCTGTGCCACGACAAGTGCTGTAACATGCATAAAAGATCAGTTTTCCTGATCTTACAGATGTACATGCGTGTTTGTTTGTGTACTCTGTATAAGAACACACACATTCACACTCATACTGTCTCAGACGTAAGCGAGACTTGTTCCCTTTCTTCTATCCCTTTAGGAAAGGATTGCAGGCAGCAGTTCCTATTTATCAGACTGCCAGCCATCTGAAATCAAATTTCCCCTGAAGACACCATGAAATTACAGATATTTTCTCTCCCAGTCCACCTCCCTGCCAAAGCCCACAGGATAAATATCACAACTCTAAGCCTTTCAAGCTGCTATAAGCTGGCACGCTGATGACATTTTGACCAGGCCTGTGTTTCTCCCCAAAGCCTCACTCTAAGTCACACGTGCACACACACACACACACACACACACACACACACACACCTATGCACATGCTTAAACTGTGTCCGGAGTTTCTCCCTTCTCTGTCTCCCTCTAGTCCTTCTCCTAGTGACAGGCTTAGCAGTGCAGTGATCCATGGTACTAGCAGCCTGTTTATCCAGGCTAAGTGCTCTTTGCTGTGCCACTCCACTTTTCTCTGTTGTCTCAGACCTGTTTGATTGATATATATTGCAGCCGGCAGGCAAAGCCACCCTCTGACCTTAAGATAATGGAAATAGTTTGGGAAGTAAAGGACAAAAGGCTAACTACTAAAATCTCCAGACCACTGTGTTCAGTAGGTTTGGGGGATGACATGGCATGTAAGATAGATGGAATTAGGGAAATTCACTGTTAAGCCCGGTCCATGCTGTGCGCTTAAATGCCTTCAATGTCCACTGTAAAGTAATGCTGATTTACTGATGGACAGGAAAAACTTTGGTGTGTGTTTTGTGTGTCCATTTCCGTTAGAGGTAAAACATAGGTGTCATCTAATGATTGTGAATGAGTGTTGGATTTTCAACTTAGCTTTTAAGATAAAAGTGTAAAAACAGACAACACAAATACACATACAAATGACCAGAAATCATGAAGCGACCATATCATTGTAATTGCACATTTTAGACCAATAATTACCATTTACTATATTTATTTTTTTGCCATGATGTAGTGTTTTAAATAACTCATCGTTTTACCTCCTTTCAGAGAGACAATGGTCTCCATGGTTTCTAAAAGCAAACAGTGTCACATTGTGCAGAAAGAAAAGGAAACCAATGGCACCTTAATGAAAACCCATTTTAAAAAAAAGTAAAACACATAGGCCTATATGTAGTTACTTGTAGTACACAAGTATCAGCTAACATTAGAGTAATCAAGGCATTTTAACTGCATTAGTACTTGTTAACTTAATATGGCACTCTAATGTGAAAAAAAAGAATGAATAAGAAAAAAAACCCAACAGAATTATGAATGCATGGAAACATAGTCACTTTGTACATTGCTGATGTTTTGTTTTTTCCAAAGCCTTGAATGTAGTTAACCACCTGAGCCCGAGAATCAGAATCAGAACACCTCCTGCTACCTTAAGATTACGAGTCTACAGCCATGCTAGCAGTTCTGTGAAGCAAAATTTAAAAAAAGCTGTGTTTTGAGCTAAATGCTAATATTAACATGCTCGCAATAAAAATGCTAACATGCTCTTAAGGAGTATAATGTTTCCCATGTTGGCTGCCTTACTTTATCGTGTTAGCATGCTGGCAATCACTAATTAGCATAACACAGAGTTCAACTGAGGCTGATTGGAAGGTCAATAATTTTGCAGGTATTTGATCATAAACCAAAGTATTGGACACAATTTAACCGGATGGTGGCACTACTTAAAATGTCCACCAAAGTGATTGGCATGAAGGCGTAGATGTTGAGATATTTGACTGGATGAGTGAAAACATTTACCTGCTGGTGGCATTAGAGGGAAGGTCAAAGATTTACCAAAGTTATTAGGACTCATCATCTTGGTACCATGGATATCTGCGCCAAATTTAATAGAAATTTTAACCCAAATAAGCCAGAGGGGGAGTGTTGTGTCTTTAGCAACAGACAATGGTCTCCAGCTGACTTACTCAAAGGTTTTACTCCTAGAATATCCAACATATCCAAACTAGATCCTGCCATTGTGATAGAAAGAGACACCTGAGATTCAACAGGATGTAAAGGTGAATGTCCTTTCTGCAGAGTAAGTCATCCATGCAAATCATGATGTACCTGTGAATTCTATTAAATGTACGGACAACTAGATAGAACCACTCAGATATAGCAGAAACACAAAACCTTGACCCTTTATACAGTCCTGCTCAAGATCAAGAAGCTGTGAGACATTTGCAAGGTACAACATTTACTGTGAGATACACAAAAAGCCCCTCAATGCACCCTATGCGCTTTGTTTGTGAGACAACCTGAACGTAACAAAGGAAAATCCACACAGCAGGAACCTGCAGTTACACACTATGACTGAAAGACTTTAGATGCCTCCCAACTGCCCCGGTTGCTGGAGACCTTCACTCTACCAGCTGAAGAACAGAGGCTTGTGGGGCCCACTGCAATTGACAATGCAAGAGATGTGAAGCGATGCCTTAGGGGAATGCTGGCTTGGTTTCCAAGACAATGTAGCTATAAAGGGCTGATATGGACGTGGTGCGGGTTTGCTGTTACATTGCCATATCAAACATATATATTGATGGCATTTGTAGACCCCTATATCAGAAAAAAGCAGAAGAAAGTACAAATGGTTGTGTTCTTGTAATCTATTACATCTTCAGTCTAAACAGTGGAAGTGAAAAACTATTTCTATACAGATTTATGAACTGACAGGAAATTCTAAGCAGCCACAAATGGAATAATTAAAGTAATCTCTGTCAAATCCTATAGTGCAGATTAGCATTCCACATAATACATAACATCCAATGTGCAACAAGCGCTCAATAAAACATGACATTTATTTTTTATTAAAAAGTTATATGATTGATGATTTTTGGTTCTTAACATTTTTACAGCTGAACGAGGCAGATGCTAAATACAACCGTTACAGAGATGTTATAAAAATTGTGAAGTGAGTGCTTTAGCAATTGTCAGCGATTGATATGACCCAGGTTATACCCAGCTTCCCCTCCCACCGCCCACCCACTCACAGCTAACATAGCCCTTCTCTTTAACTTAATGTCAGCAAGCTAAAGTCGCCTCTCTCTAAAAGCATTTATTTGTAGATTGTAATTGCAATTCCAATGTCGAAGAATTTAAGATTAGCTTATGCTAGGTCATTCCCCCTCCTTGCATCCAGCCACATACAATGTTGCTAGCTGACTTGTGAGCAACTGGTTGGCAAGGCTAGCAAGGTAAAAACATTATATTTCTTACCTGACTCGTACGGAGTTCTGCTGGCTCGAGAAAATGTCTTGTGCTCGGCCGTGCAATCCAAGGGAGGTGGTCGCTTCTTTTGGGGCATTGTAGGACCGCCTAACTTTTCATAGTGTCTTGACGTCAATCTTGTATTTCTTCTCTTGTAATTTCGTGGCTCGTGGTGGAACTACAATAGGCCTACATGGTTGCGGTGGCAATTCATACATGCGATCTGCAGTCATGTAACCAATAGGAGAAGAGATCCAATAAGAACATAAATCTTATGTTGGGGGGGCGGACCTCCATGAAATTAAACTGAGGTTAGAGATTATTATAAATGCTATGGACCGACTCCAATTATAGTAGTACAATTATCAAACAATTTAGCAATTATTTGTGTTAGTCAGGAGCTAGATACTTTATACTATTATAATTATACTATTCAGCCACTGGTTTACATTTCTGCTTTAGCAAACTATTTCAGCACAGACACAAAATATAAAAATTGCATCAGTGTTCATCTATGTGTGTATTTCAGTCACTAGCAGTCTTCTTCCTGAGTCATCAAAATAACCACTGGAATAAGTCCACCAAGTGAACATAGAGAGGTGAACCTGTTCTATCACATTTCCCCACAGGAAAGATGGGTTGGACTTCCAGTTATATAGGACACATTTGATCTGCAATCTCATCTCATATTCTGTTATATAATATCTCTGAGACACACACCAATATTCTTCTCAGTAACTGGTTCTTCTGCTCTCCAGTCTCTTGTCCATTTATTTCACTGTCTCCTTTCTTCCAGCTGAGCCCACAGGGGCAGTGACCTCATCTAAACCCAAACTCTGTGACCGCTGGGCTTCCTGTGTGTCTGAGAGGAGATGAGAGTGCCAGACACCTCTCTTATTAAACCTATGTGTTGCTATCAAGCCAGGGGGGTACAAGGCAGAAGCGGATGGGCTGGACCAAACTCAGTCTCCTTTGTCATCTCCAACATTACACTCTAATTGGCTCCCATAGGTCTTGAGCCTGCTGAAAAAAGAATGTGCACAAACATGCTCATAAACACACACACACACACACTTAAAGTAATGATTAAACGCTAACAATATTATTTATTTTTAGTAAAGAAAGTTTCTAACTTTTTAGTGCTTATGAAGAGTGAATAATTTAAATATTAATATTCGAAGCCCCAAAACTTTAAGTTCAGGCGAAACATTTTGTTTAAAAACTTGATCATTAAGTAGAGTACAACGCAATCTACAATTGCTTTGCCTGATGGTTGGCTACATTTATGTCTGTCTTTGTGATAGACTGCCCTGTATAATTGGCTTATACCATGAATCCATGCAAGAAATATAGAAATATTGTATTTGTAAAATTACAAAGTGTGACTATGTTCGGCCCAGGCTAGTCTTTAAAGTTTGTGAAAGCTATTATGTGAAATGTAGCAAAAATAACAAGCAGTTTGTTTTCATGAGCAGGTACCCTGTTTTGTTTGTATATCTTGCTCTACTAGTGCTTCACCTTGACCTTGACCTTAGTAGGCAGAGGAGAATGTAGGTAATAAAGGACTTTTTTTGTATTAAATAGTGAAAGTAGAGAGATGACCCAAAACGATTAGGGAGGGAGATGGGGAACAAAACACAACAGTTCACGGTCAGCGTCACAGGGCTGCCCAGCAATACACATTTCTGCTTTCACACTATTCCACTAATCAGCAGAAAGACAACAACGCATAAGCAAAACGTGGAAGTAGTCTAATCCCTACATTAATATAAACAATGCCGATTTCAACATTTTTTTATAAATCAGCTTTGCAAATTGTGTATGGGGAAGGAAATTCAACATTGTTGTTACACGCGTTTTTGGTGAGAAACACTGAATGTAAATCTAGCTTTCTGTTTTCAAGAAAACACGGCAGGTTTCCCATCAGGATCTCTCACTGTGACGTTCATCACGTTGTTTTAAATCATTTATCTTATCCCTAACATTAAAGGACTGGTTTACATTGTTCACAAGTATGTTTTAAAACATTACTCACATTTCTACGTATATTTAATACTTTTTTTTTTCCTCTGTAAGTGTTCTTTGTGTCCACTCGTAGTGGCTGTGAATGGCCGTCTATGTTAGCCAAAGCTGACGTTTAAAATGCATGACAGTTTTAAAACAAGTAGATGAAGTAGTTATTATTATCATATATAATCACTTCCACCAAGGTTATACCAGTATTACATATGAGTTGTGACAAGAAATTACTTTCCATAGCATCATTAAATTACACGAACCCACAGTTTCATGTCAGAACATGAATGCAAACACTCTGAAATGCCTACACTCCATGTGTCTTTTTTTCTGTTCTTAGTGACTTTCTTTGTTCCATCATGTTCTTTGTGACTTTCTTTGTTCCATCAATATGACACTCATCCCTGAAAAATGAATAAAGTGGCATCATTTAGGAACCTTGCAAATTATACTCCATTTCTGCTCACCGTCGACCGAGTCCCGCAGGTTTTATATGACCAGCCTCGTCAGCTAAATCATCCTCTCTCTAACACAGCCTGCCATCAACCGTATCCTGATGGCACATTCACAGACTATAGATTAATTCACTTTCTCATATAACAATGTTTAATTACACAGCCTTCAGAGCAGCACCATCACAGGCGGAGATTTATGTGTGTTTGTCTGGAGATATGAAGTCTATATAACAGTACGCTGTCATATTCATCATCCCAATAGATGAAACTGGGTTTAATTCCTCCCTCTGTTGGGATGTAATTACAGAGGTTTACTGAGATGGAGAAGAATTCTGACAGAAATGCACACACTTACGCTCAGAAATACACATACTACACTCACACATCAGACATTCACACAGATGAGAATTTTGTTCTCTGCTGTGCTGTTTTCATGCACCTACTTCTGCCAAAAATGTGTGCCCAAAATAAGTCTTTTATTGCGTTTACGCATTCCCATTGGAATACATTCTTATAATTGTGATTCAAAAAACACAGATTTGTATCTGGCTAATCCTGTTTACATCACTGCAAGTCTTTCTTTTGGACTATTTTGGGCACAAGTGTCAGATTAGAGCAAATAAACAGCTAATTTAGAAGGAAATAGTTTTGAAAGTCTCTCGAAAGAACTTTTGGAAGACATTTTTCCAGTTATTAATTATCATCTTGCTTATGCCAATCTTGAATAGCCATCTGAACACTTAGTGGTGTTTAAGTACACTCTCCAGCAGCTCCAGTCTCTTCCTTAGCCTTGGCTAATTGGTGTAAGTGTTGCCATTGATTGCAGATGAGAGGCCGCTGTTTGTATTCAGACACAAAGGAGACTGAGGGCTGGTGGAGAGAGAATGTTTGTTATTAGTTATTGTATGACTGAGAATGTGCTCTTTCTCGCTCTCTGTGAGTGTGTGAGGTTGTGTGAATGGGTCAGCAGGGAAGAGAGTGAATAGACAGTCATGCTGTACTTCTGACATATTGTCAAGTGACTAGCTACACCCCCCACACATTCTACCATCACCACCACCAAGCTGTCATAGCTATCAGTTACATTTTTTATACCTATCAATCACTGGTTCTCCCTATGCCAATCACTCCACATCTTTCCCTAGATGTCTGTCAATCTGTCACTGTTTTTTTTTCTCTCTTATTTTCAGATTTTCTCTTTCCCTGTAAAGCCTATATTGGGTCATTGTATGTCCCTATAATGTCCCATCTCAGTCCCACAGATATAAGCAAACAAACACATGGGCACCTGTTTGTAATAGTCGTCCACTGTTTCAGCAATAGTCTCATATCATATTGTTAAAATTGCAATAGCTGAAAACAGGAAATTGTGTTAAATGGTGTTAAGGTGTTTTCAGTGGGCGAAATAAAGAAATAAAAAAAGAGGAACTAAATGAATGTTACAAATACATAAATCAATAATCAAAACAGGCAGAAGCTCCACGTTTTCAGTAAATCATTTTCACTTGTGTTTCCTGCTCAGACAAACTCAATAGACATGCACTCACACCTCTACAAAACTATACGTAATATTATGCACAGCATGGATACTTTCATTTACTTACTGGGATTTAACTGTTAACTGACCATGTGAGCTTTTCTGACACGATAAGCTGTTTAGATTCACAGTTTATACACAGCATCATGAATAGCAGCAGAGTCTGCGCTGCAGAATTACATCGCGCACCACACCATAAGCTGCCTGTGTGTTGTCATCAGTCACATTTTCTGTGTTGCTCCTCAACTTTCAATATTTAAACATGAAAATACATAAGATAAATAGTAAATAATTAGCTTAATTTTGAGACCCCCTCAACATTTGATTTTGCTGTCTTTGGGGGTCATAATTAATTACGGGGTCCGAGAACCCCCATATTTTGCACACTGGGTGTTTTAAAATAAAAAAAATGGCCAGACTGGTTCAAGCTGATAGTAATTCAAATTACCACTTGTTACAACCACTTGTGCAAAAGAGCATCTCTGAACGCATAACACGTCTGATGCTATCGTGTCAATATGGACCAAAATCTCTAAGGAATGTTCCCAGCACCTTGTTGAGTCTTTGCCACAAAGAACCTACCTAATAAAGTTGCCGGTAAGTGTATATTAGCTATTCAGAATAACAAAGAGAGTTTTACATATTAAGTTAAGGCAAAATTGAAAATCATTGTATGCAATATAAGTGCACTATTATGAGATTATCTTGATTGAAACCATGATTTGTTCTCTTGGAGGTATAATGTTGTTTTTTTGGTTCATTATTGACAGGCACAGTTGTCTTACACTCATTACTGTGAATAAAAAACTGTGCATTGGTAGAAAAATAAAAAGATTCTAAAGACAAGATTAGTCTATTTCACCATAGCTTCCAATTACAGCAAGTTTAAAATTGGACCCAGGTAAGATGGCTGCCATATGTTTCCATTCTGCAATGGCAAGTTATTATTATATGTCACATCTGCTGTTTCATATCTACGAAGGAGTCGTTGGCCAATTTTGGGGAGTTGTGCATCAAGAGCTGAAAGGCAGCATTCGGTCAGTCATTATATCTACGGGTGATCACGAAGTGCCATGTGAGGGTTGAACAGGCTCACTTTGACTGTGTAAGCATTTATATGCAAAATTTCAGTGCACTCATTTTCAAAGATAAGCAGCTATGCCTGCAGAGCCCTGTTAGAGGGAGAAGTCTGTGAATGGAACTCTTCATCTGTTAATTATTTGTGATTGTTGCCAAAAGTGATTGGCTTGTATACATGTGTCAAAGTGGGCACACACACACACACACAAGCAAGCACAGAGAGCTGGAAAGAGGGAGTGTTGGCTGATAGTGGCACTTTCTCCTCTGTGGTCAATGGAATCTGATAGATGTGAGAAAGAGAAGGATTTTCATTTACTTCCTGCTATGGGTTTAGAGGGGTAATGTGCATGTGTGTTCATGGGGGGGAGGTGGGGGCATAGAGGATAGAGGGGTGTATAGGAGACAGAGAGAGATTGAGAGGAAAAGTGGGCAATTATTGGAGGATTTGTTGCATGTGTGTGTGTTTCAGACAGTGAACTTGATCATGTTTCTGCACAATTAGATTTTTCCAACAGCCATTCACTTCTAGTTCCATCATACTTAAGAGTGCTTTATTGGAGACACACAAGTAGAAAAAGAAATAATAACTATAAACAGTGTTAGCAGTTACTATCATCAACATTTAAGGCTGACCAGGTCATTTATAACCCCATTGAAACATTACCCTGCACCTTCTTACAATAAGGATTGGCCTTTGTGGATGAGTAATCTTTACAAAATGTTACTCAAATCCCCTTAAACTGCACAAGAGCGTGTGAACGTACAACTGTTAAAAACACCTTAATACCAGTTCAGTCTACCCATCTTCAGAAAATTTTAATTGGCTTTTTTTGATCTGCATCTGCATCACCCTATAACAGCTGGAACATTATACATCCCCTAACATGGCTGCCTTCCATTTGACCCTCAAGAAAAAAAAGTATCTTGTACCCAGATACAGTTTGTGTCACTGGAAGATGACTATGAAAATAGGTAAGTTTAAGTTTAGAGCATTAGAACATTAAAAAGGAGCCATTATTTAATTTCAAGGTGTTGATTTAAATGTCAGCCTTTGTCTTATTCAAGTTTCACACTGTATTAATTTCAAATAACTCAATTTAATGTACACAATTTCAGGTCCAGTCTAGCCTGCACCAGTCTTCTTACATAACTTTTAGACAGGTTTTAGAGATACTTCCTTTTCACAGAAATAGAAACTTGGCAGAGCATTGTCTTTGCCTCTCTCTGCCTGATGGAGAGAGTCACTAACTGCAAATGTCGCAGCTCTCTCACGAGAGCCATTTAATTGATTTGTATTGGAATGCACCTTTGTAGTGTCTGTCTAAAAGGGCAAGAAGAAGTTTGCTATATGCGTGTGTGGGGTGTGTGTGTGTGTGTCTGTGGAATGTGTTCAAACAAATGCACTAGAATAAGAATAAGAGGAGAGGAATTTGCACGTTATTACCACTATTTCTCCCGATTAAGTATCAGGTGCTATTTTAACACTCCTTACTGTGTGTGTTTGTTTTGTTTTGTACACGCTCTGTGCTGATGGCAGTGTGTGGTGTATACTCTTTTTTAGCTTTAAAGGTCTACTCTCTAAGATCAATGTTTGTTTGTTTGCCTGGTGAATTATTAGTTACGTGTAGGGCAAGTGAGGCATTCTTCTATGAAGGTGAGCTATCCAACCTTGCAGATTCCCACTAATGATATAAGCAGAGCCTCAACCCTTAACAGGCCCTTAGAGTCTTGATACTTTCCATATGGTTATAACCAAACCAGGCTTGAACTGTTTGTGGTGTGGTGTTATGAGATAATAGATTTTAAAACTGAAATAGAGGAATATCTCCTTGAAGAGAAAGTTTGTGCTTAGAGTCTTTTAGACAGCATCTACAGCTAACCCTTAGTTGAATAATAGAAGAGCAGTCCTTGGATGAAGACAGCTCAATGCATAACTTTTCTTTAGGAGTCAATATACCTCTGTGTTCTTTCTCTCAAAGGAGGTATCACACTAAAAAACATTGATTTTGTCTCTCAAGGATACTTAGCATGTGTGCACCAGCATTAAGGCTTAAGAGTGAATATAATGGAAAGCAGTGTGTCAGGACCAAAATTGGAATATTGCATCCAAAGAGGAGAGAGATAGGTTGTGGTGAATGTAATGATGTAATTATATATAAAGATAGTAAAACAACTGTATCTGTGTTCTTAGCTATTTGACAGCTATCAAAGTCTTCAGGTCAGTCTCTAGTTTGGCATGTGAATGAAGCACGAGGGACATCTGATGGTAGACTGAGCAGCATATTATCCTATCCAAAACGCACACCTTGGATGAAGAGAAGTCCCACCGTGCAGACCTGTGCTAGACAAGAGACAACAGAAGGTGGATAGGTTGAAGTGAGGACAAAACGAGGTCCTAACATTGTAGGCAGTAAGGCGGGGAATCTAGAGGACAACAAGCTCATGGGATGTGAGTGTTTGTGTGTCTCCTTACGTGTGTGTGTGTGTGTGTGTGTGTGTGTGTATG
>JAVQJL010078687.1:0-10080 GCA_036024295.1 Nannoperca obscura
AGTTATAATGTTATAACTGATATGTTATAACATTATCAGTTAGAATTTAAAGCGAGACTATGCAACTGTTGCTGAACAATAGCCACTGTGATCAAACTGCTGAAGTATCTATCTATGACATGTTAAAATGTAGCACAAGTAGAAGAGTCATAAAGACAAAAAACTGACCCAGTGATGTCAGTGACACAACACAATCTGAAGTTTGCTAACAGTAGCCACCGTGAGCTACAAGTCATACCAGACCAAGCAAGGTGGTAACAGGAAATCTTTAAGTACTGAGTTTGGTATGGGTGCATTTAATTGTAAATAAATTGAACTGGAGGATTGTATTTTTTCTTTTCGAAAGTTACATACAGTCTCACTTTTAAAATACTGTATATCATTCAGTATATCATATTATCATAAATATGAACATGTCCCTTTTTTACTGTGGCCTCTTGTTTCTGGTGTGACCATGTGGTTTGCATGACAAATCCAGTTTACCTCTTGTTCTTTTGACACACTACACTAACAAGACTAACTTAAGTCCGGTGGCTCTATTTAAATGCCACTGCTTTTACAACTTAAATCCTTAATTGTTTTAACTAGTCAGTGGTGGCTGGCACCAGGAAGGTAAATAAAGGTTAATGTAGCCTTCTGAACGGTTCATTATGTAATCGGCCAGTGGCCTTGTAGAACTCTATCTCTGGTCAGCTGGCACTGTTAATCAGCAGGACAATAATCTGATATCCAATAAAGGGATTCAATCCCAAGCAAAGGTATGTTAGATACGTCCATCTGGTTAAATGACTACTACCTGTTAGTTAAGATAATGTATTTAATGTCACAATCTTATTAATATATCTATATAGGTCTAATATAAAAACTAAAGATTATTTCCTATAATCTGTTGCCTTGACTCACTTTAAGTTCTGAAGAATCCTGCACCCCTCCCCAATCAGGAAGTAGGCTTATGCTTAAAGCCTTTATCCTCTTTTATGTATCACCAGCCTTCCTTTGTTCCCCTTCAGTATGATTCTTAAAGCACTCTAGACACTCTAAGACAAAGACAATTTACAAAGAAAGTCGTCACAAAGTGTTGAAGTTTTCCTCAAACAACAAGAAAGACAACAGTATTTTCCAATCATAGCCTTCCTGTATGACTTCCAGGAGTAATCTGTAGGGATTGAAAAAAGATTAATTCATGGTACAGTGCCTATGCATTCAGAAATAAATCAGTGCTTATTGTCTATTGTGTCTTTAAATCGCCTAAAACAGTTGTAAGCACTATCAGCTCATATCCACAACAATTAATAAACTAAAAGAGGATTAATTCACAATGGCCGTTTGTTGAGATATGCCCCACAGCCAACGTCATGTCACCCAGGCAGCTCAGCAGGGGATAATGGTATTTAGATGTCCTGTAAGCACGCGGATCCTCTCAGTCAGCAACATTAATGGGGCCATGAGGCAACCTGCTCATGTTCACCATGCTTAGGTAAAGGGGGTATTAGACAGCATGGCTGGTCCGTGCGCTCTGTCTGCTGTGTAGTCTGGGGGGATCAACATGGGGAGCACCAGCAAGATGGCCAACATATGGAAGAGGAGACAAAGTCTCTTCCCCAATTACAAAATTAGCGATTCAGACAATAATCGAAGACCTTCTGAGATTGCTTATCCACTAGCTAAAGAAAGCTGCTTGAAGACATGGAACTCCATGCAGGAGCTGAGCAGAGACATCTACGACATTTATGCAGAGTATGAGGATGAAGAGGATGACAGTGCTCCATATGGCTTTTCCAAGCAGATTTCACCCTCCAAGAAGAACTACATGATCAACATCAACGTAGGGGGGAAGCCCTACCAGATAGCCTACAAGATCGCTGCCAAGTATCCCAAGACTAGAATAGGACGACTGGCCACCTACACGGACCACAACATGAAGCTGGACCTGTGTGATGACTACACTGTGAACAACAATGAGTACTTCTTTGACAGGGATCCAGATGTCTTTCACAGCATCTTCAACTTCTACAGGACTGGTGTGCTGTGGATCAAGGACGAGTTGTGTCCCCGCAACTTCCTGGAGGAGATCAACTACTGGGGTGTGAGGATCAAGAACACCCACCGCTGCTGCCGCATCTCCTTCGAGGAGAGGCAGGACGAGCTGAATGACCAGCTGAAGATTCAGAGGGAGCTGGAAGCAGAGGTGGAGATTGAGGAGAATGAGGAGCTCTTTCAAGACATGTTCATGGGCCATAAGCGCAGAGCAATCTGGAACTTCATCGAGAAGCCGTTTTCGTCTATCGAAGCCAAGCTGATGGCGGTGGCCTCCAGCCTGTTTGTCCTGGTCTCTCTGGTGGCCATGACTCTAAACACAGTGGAGGAGATGCAATACAGGACTACCACAGGTCAGCTCAGTGGTAAGACATACTGGGAATACGTGGAGTCCATGTGCATTGCCTTCTTCACCATGGAGTACCTGCTCCGTCTGGTGTCTACTCCTGACCTCAAATCCTTCAGCAGGAGTGTGCTCAACACTGTGGACCTGATTGCCATCCTGCCTCAGTATCTGCAGGCCATCCTGGAGTTCTTTGACAATGAGGAGAACTACATGAAGCACGAGGCCGACATGCAGGCGGTGGGGCAGGTGGGAAAGCTGGGCCAAGTGTTGCGGATCATGAGACTGATGCGAATCTTTCGAATCTTGAAGCTGGCGCGACACTCCACAGGTCTGCGGGCCTTTGGCTTCACTCTGCGTCAGTGCTACCAGCAAGTGGGCTGCCTCTTCCTCTTTATTGCGATGGGCATCTTCAGCTTTTCTGCCATGGTTTACACTGTAGAGCATGACATGCCTCAAACAAACTTCACCAGCATTCCTCATGCATGGTGGTGGGCAGCTGTAAGTACTGTAGTCTTTGTAAAATGTAATAGTGTAAAAAGGTACAAGAAATATGGAAAGAACACAAGTCTTAAAATTAGGGATCACTTACTTAAATAACCTATTCATGTAAGTAGAATGAAGTACCCTGTCCTTAAATGACTAATGCTGACACAGTCCCTGAACTGTGTAATGTTATTACACTCCAGCACTACCTGGCTTACAAAGACAATGAGGTCAGTGCTACTGCAGGAGGTGTCACCTCATGCTTTGGTATGTGTGACTTGAGTAGTCAATGGGAAGATTCAAAACTAAAGATTGTATATTTACTTAGTATATTTGCTGATTTATTCATGGCACCTTGTCAGTTTTACAGGGTAAAATAACCTGGTTAATGTCTGTACTAGAGTTTGAGTTAAAGTGTCAACAAGAACCTTTGATTAACAGTCTTCCTGTTTCCATGAATAAACCTGTTAACAGATCATTCCCCTCCCTCTTTGACTGAGTGGTAGACTCTAACTTCTAATCCAGGGGAAGTAGAAGGAGAAGATTATCTTCTGAATGATAGTAATGGTTAAAGGGAAAGAAACTGTGAGGACTACTCACTGCCACCAATTCCTGTTGTGTTCATATAAACAAAGTCGTTGGAGCACCCGCTTGATGGTCAGTTTGGCTGCAGTCTGTTAGCAGGACATCTCGAAAATCTATGAATGGATTATCTCAAAACATTTTGGAAAGGTGGGCATGGATGAGGGACATTTTGCCCATCCACATTGGCTGAAGGGCAAAGCTAATGACCACACGGTGGTGACTGCCTACGTAATGTTCTTATAACAGGCTAAAATTGTGATGAATTTGAACCTTGTTGGTAATAGGGCATGGAAGACATAATAAAGTTCAGCATCTGAATAATGTTGGTGGAGGTGTGGGTCCTAATGAATGTTATGTAATCATTTGAGTGTCAAATAAACCATCAACAAACTATAGCAGGTTTTGCTTGTGAACATAAGTGGTAATAGTTACAATGTTGTAGTGTGTTTTAACTAATACTTTTTTATACTTACCCTTATTACTGGGTTGAGAATAGAATTATTGGGGCTTTCCTAGTGGTCGATTGTATTCACAAGGCTCCCACTTTGAACAAGATCCCCCTATGTTTTTAATTTACTTTGCTGTCTAATAAAGGCAAAATGCAACTCTTGTTGTACAGGTGTAAATGCCCCCAATTAATTGGAAAAGGACCACATGCGTCAGCAAAAGTCTACTAAACAGGACACTGATTGAACCTGCCTGCTGGTAAGGTTTGTGAGTCATGTTTCATCACCAGTGACTGCTCTCCTCTCTGCCCTGCAGGTCAGCATCTCCACTGTGGGCTATGGAGACGTCTACCCAGAGACCATACTGGGTCGTCTTTTCGCTTTCATCTGCATCTCTTTTGGAATCATCCTCAACGGTCTCCCCATATCCATCCTCTTCAACAAGTTCTCAGACTATTACTCTAAACTCAAGTCCAATCAGTACACAGCCTCCCTGAAGAAACGGGGGAAGGTGAGATTTTCTGCTAGGACATTGAAAAAGATCAACCACTGCTTTGGAAACAAGCATTGTCAAGCACACTGAGTTTCCATATGACTTTTTATAAAGATATGATATGCTTGACTCTAAAACTTGTGACGGTGACAAGGGTTCAATCCTGCGTAGTGACACATCTGTCCATGCGTTCCAGTAAATTGGCAGCTTTTGTGGTTGGGAGGCCAGTGATGGATCACACAAGCACATGACTATCTATGCCCTCTCCAAGCCAGTTAGTAGTGAAAAGACCGTTCAGTGGGGGGAGAATTGCCATACCATATAGGGAGAAAATGAAGCAGTATGTCCGACTGATGTCTTCAAATATCTGCTTTTGTATACAACTAACCATATTTTTGAAATTAAATAATCAGAAGAAAAAAAAGAAACATTGCATATGTGCAGTACGACTGCAAATGTGAAATACAAAAAATGAAATAAATAACCACAGGTAGTGTAGCCTCGTTATTAATGTGTCAAATCTCTATATTAACACATCATATAAAGAAATAACACAAAACAGGGCTCCTTTTCAGTGATAATTCTTCAACCAGATCCTCTGGTCCAGTCCATCCTTACACATTCAAATTATTTGTACAAGCATTCTTCAAACCTACACAACAGAAGATCTGAAGAACAATGGGGAAATGAGGCACAACACATCTACAGCACTTCAATTTGATCTAATGGTGCATCTGCACAAATATGGCATGTTAGGTTTAAATATTTCTCTCAATATAATTGTCACATGGCTTCAGTGATGTGGAAACAAGGAATATGTTTACATTTGACATTGTTAACCAATGTGGAAAGATGTTTTTGTAAGATGTATAATTCAAAAAAAATCTAAAAATGTTTTAAAAGGAGTCCTCCTGAATCAGATTCCCACAGTGAAAATGTGTAATATTGTCAACATCCTACTGTTTGGCTGAAGAGGTCAAACTTTACAGGTTTGGTCTGGGGCACTAGAGAATGTATCAAAAAGCTTTTATTATCACCGTAGCAGCTTTCAGGGCATCAGCCTTTTTGTTAATCTTCAACATAACTCTATCCCACCATGATATGGAAGATGTACTTTTCAGAGACAGCTTAACCAGCATAGATCGGAGCAACACATCTTAATTTCTTTCTAATTTCTGCTGCAATGTTGTATATCAGTGTACTTACACAGGAGATCTGCAGGGGCTTCCAAAGTGTACTAAACCTTCAAACACAGGTGCTGCTTTTTATGTCTTTGCAATGTTCAATAGTTTTGCCTACAAAGTATGCAGTATGATACTCCGTTTTTAATAAACACTGTACTGAAACTATACTCGTCTCTGACTAAATAGTACACACAAAAGTGTCAGACTACACAGACCTGATTTATTATCTCTACTGAACTCTTCTGGATAACCTTTGTTATTGCACAAACATTTCCGTTGTGTGAAAGAAGAGTTCAGACTTTTGTTCACTAATTACTATTAATGCTATCATAGCCTGGTGGTTTTCATAACGATCCCTACAATAATTCAGGCAAATTCATGTCTGCAGACATCGCAAAACTTGACCACTAAGTGGCAGAGGCATAAAAACAACAACACAGAAGTGCTCATTGAGGATTGTCAACATGCTGCAACGACACAACAAACTGCAAAATGACAAACAGCTGAATTAACACATAACACAAAAACTCAAGATGATAATCCTCATAAAGGTAAGATTTTGCAAGGCTTCTGAAAGAGTCTTTCAGAAACATGAGTATGTCTTTCATATTTCTATATGATTTGCTATTATATTAATTACATATGTGCAAATATATAATGATATATGGGAAGATCTCTATTAGCAGATGATGAGGATTTGCAGCTTAATATCTTTTTATTTATTTAATTGCGACTGAAAATATTTACAGTTAAAATGAGAAATACACTCAAACGACTGAAGATGGCAGTAGTTCAGCAATGAGCATATCAGCGGCAGTAAAACCTTGGAGAGGAAGAATCTCCTCTCCCACAGTCCTCGGCGGTGCTAAAGTGACCTCTGCTGTAAAACTATGGCTCCTCCAGTTGTAGTGTCGCCTTTGATTAAGGTTTGTGTTGCAGTAGAAACATGTTATTCGTGTTTTACTGTAAAATGGCCCGTGCAATTGTATTTCTGTTTGCTAGCTACTCGAAGCACACAAACCTGCTAGCTGTTAGCTAGGAAGCATGCTAGCTAACAACTAGTTGTTAGTTAACTTTGTAACGTTACTTAAGCTTGTAGTCAGACCGAGGCTAAGTGAGTAAAGTTGTGCTGAATGAAATGTTAACGATGCATTTGTTGGATGTTAGTGTAGTGCTACTTGCATTGACGGAACATCACCCTTGACGTTGCTAATAGCTAAGATAATCCATTGAAACGACGTAGCTTGTTGTTATAAATAGAAATGTCCTTGGATATATTTGACATTAATCCAGTAAACTGTTTTTTATAAATATATATATATTTTATCTCGTTAAAAAACAAACACATTTGCTTATAGTTAAGTATTTATTTTAGCTGTAACTCGTGTTTTTAATTCAATTTCGTGCTCGCTGTCGCCCACTGCTGTTCGGTTTTGGTGGTGACAGACTGCAAACAGATGAAAGGCAGTATATATTTTAATGAGACTAAAGCTTCTAGGTGGGTTCTGTTGTTGCAGAACTAAACAGTCTGTCCTAACCACTCAGGAAACTCGTTCAATCGACTCTGTTAGGTGTGAAGTTTGTGCCCATAACAAAGGTCTATAAATTCTTGCAGCAGTATATAGAGTTAAACAGATGTAGCAACATTATGGGAAGCAGGATGTCTAAAACTTCTAAATCAAAGGCTACTGGGTATTTTGTCAAATAATGTTATTGTCATTTCTACGGGTGTAGAACTGATGAGTGAGTGGCAAAACGCATTTAAGACGAAAATGTTACATCCAGTTATCTTGTTATCCTGTTACTTGTGTGATTGAGAATCTGCATAGACTTCGAAGGGACTGAGCAACTGGCATTCATTTGCAACGTTTGCTCCATTACAGACTGCAAGATATTCAGCTTTGATTGCTGGCATCATCTATGGCAAAAGGAGATATGGTGAGTTATTCTTATTAGACGTCACCAACAGTGAATATAACAATTATTAGGACTGCATAGGGGACAACATTTAGATTTACACTCTAAACATTGTTTAAAATCTGATCCTCTTACAAAACATGCAATGTCATTAACCTGACAAATTAGATGACAAACTCCAGTGACTGGATTAAAGGTTAAAGTTAGAAAAGCTGACAGATCTCCATTCACTTCCTGCAGCATCTTAATTTAAGGAGGCATGACACTTTGTTAGTGATTGAGGCTCATATATACAGTAGGTCAGGTGTGTATACATCCAGATCTTCATCTGTCATTTTGAAATATTGAAATACAGGCTGTTTTCGAAACCGCCTGCTACATACTACAGACCAACGCAGTATTCAGTATGTAGTTCATTGTTAGTATACAAAACGTAATAACTAGCCACATGATCAAATTGGTATTTCTATTTATTTCTCCCTGATGCGGTAGTGATGCTGTGCGTTATTGATGACTGTGTGTTATTGATGACTGTGTAAATAAAGTTGGGGAAAAAAGCCCCAAAACAAAGTGGGCCGCTTTGCATTGTGGAAGACAGTAGCAGAGGTAGACTGGTCTTATGCATACTGAAGATTTTTTCCGACTCGGTACCACACCTGGGTATTTCTGGCATACTGCAGATTTAGCTTTTGTTTGCATACTACATGCTACATTTCAGCCAAATCAGTACATACTGTTAGTAAAGTGTGCAGTTTCGAAAACAGCCATCGTCAGCATTTTGGTGTTGTTTTTTTCCATAATGAATGTTTTTTTAAATTTTTATTTAACCCCTTAATTTGCTTAGATCACCTGCAGCCTATTGCAGCTGAGGAGAAAAGGATCGAAGAGGAGGAGAAAAAGGTTCGCGAGGAGCAGGCGCGCATTGCCAAACAGCTAGCAGAAGGTAGACTCATCAGCCTTATTCACAAATATCAAGTCAAATATTCAGCTTCCAGTTTGCGCATACTCCATAGTTTGCAGGGAGTGGACACAATAATAGCGACACCAGTGTACAGTATAATACAGTTGGTGTTACATTGCAAATATGACTTATAATTATTACTTGAAGAATAGCATGCTTTACATTGAATGGCTATGCTTCCACTTTTTGTACAGAGTAAAGGGCAATGTAAAATCCTAAACGTACTATTCCCACTTCCTTTTCTCTCTTACAGCAAGTGAAGATACGATCCTGAAGTAAAGCTGGTGTGCTGTGTGAGGAGGTCCATGTGCAATTTCCATCCTCTCTCTCCCTCCTTTTTCTGGAGCAACGATGGCGGAGTCTGGGTCACAACCTGTCAAACAGTCACGTGTTGTGGATGTGTTCACTGTTACCTTGAATAACACGACACCTCTCTGGACAATACAATACTTTTTTTTTGTTAGTTCCATGTTATGAAATAAGGCTCTTTAACTCTGCATTGTAATACTGCAAATACAGCCACATTCATAAATTATAAAGTTCATGTTTATAATGAAGCAATGTCATAAACACAGAAGGAGTCTTGTCTTTGTCTTCTAGCATGTTACCTTTGCTTACAGTCAGCGTTCTCCTTCAGCCACTCTTCCAGCACAGGTATGACAGGTTATATCAAAGTAACTTCACAACATCACATTAAATGCAGACGTTTTTAATCTGTTGGATCATGTTTAGTTTCCTCCAATTTGCCGGCACCTTTTTTCCTTACTGGATCTCATTCACAATATGTACTTTGATTCATTTGGCCCTTTAATCGTGAAAACCTTTCATTAGAAACCTGGCAGGGTTTATAGTGCTCATCCTATTAAAAGATGAAAAGTGTCACAAGAACTGTTTCCAAAGGAAGTTCATTAATTTAATTCTCTTTTATGAAAAAAGCATCATACACTTACATTTCCTCATCCTGTTGAGTTCCTACTGTAGCCTTGTGAGACAATGGCAAATGAGTTAATACTCTAAGTTGCACATTTAATTAGGGTGGAAAATCTGAAGTTTTTGCTTGAAAATTAACTGAACGACAACAAAAAACAGCCATTTTGTTATAACCAACCAACTAATCAGTTAATCAACTCATCTTTTTAGCTCAAAGTAGGTTTCCAAATGCGTTGATACAACTGATTTCCACTGCAGAGTAGTTTTATCCAATTTTCTATGTAAAGTGATTCTGGGAGTTTCTGTTAATCTACATTCACAGAATTATGGTTACAATGAAATCTCTTCTCCCTGCAGTCCCTTCAGATCCTTTTACAGTGCAGGCCACTCCTGACAGTCTTGTCCAGAAGCTATCAACATTTGTCTTACTGAGGACCAACTAAACTTTCAAATCTTATGGAGATTCTGCAAAGAAGAAGAAAATAGACCTACCATGACCTGCTCATATCCTTGTTATCCAACTTGTCACACTCATATTCCCAGTGTTGGGAAGGTTACTTTTGAAATGTAATAGGTTACAGATTACTAGTTACCCTGTTTAAAAAGTAATGTAACTATTTTGATTACTTCATTAAAGTAATGTAATTGGATTATTACATTGGATTACTTTTCTTTAACAAATGTTTTAAACTGGTCAA